>JXSR01S001453.1:2531-12936 GCA_000969725.1 Ophiothrix spiculata
TACTTGCTCCGTGGTCGGACAGTCACGTAAAGCCAGGGTCCCCTGTACGAATAGACTCATCCATGGGGTATGCATATTATGCAAGTACTTGTATCATTGATTGATTGTAAAATGTTGGTCAGTTAAATTGGATTACTCTTCTTTAATACTTGCGTTCAAATCTTCATATTAAAAATTCTAGCACATTCAAGTATTTCCAACATGAATATGCCGTCAGTTTATTCTTTTAAAACAGTGTTTTAAAATCCTTTGAAGTGATCAATGTTCAATACTAATTGGGATAATTACAATACTAGAATTGCTTCTAATTTGCAATTTCCTAAGGGTAAACTTGAATTTTGTAATAAATCAATTTCCTATCAAGGTGTCAAGATCTGGAATAATATACCTAAACATATTAAACTGAGTAGTATTTCAAATATTCATGTAAAAATGCTCTCATCTTACAGAACCATACCTTTCTTCCTTTTTATTTTGTGGCCATCCCATTGTAGAAAGGGAGGATGGTATGTGTTTTTTTTTCTTCCAACTTTGTTTAGTCTGGCACTCGACAGGCTTTATGCTTATTTCCCAGTCCTCCTCAAAAATGTCTTAATAGCAGTTTACTGTACTATTTTTGATACTGTAATGTACATGTGTGGAAGAAATAAATTAAGTCGAGCTTATTATGATCTGTTGTCATTTGAAAGATGAAAATTACAAATTATCTGTCGGGGTACCTGCATGAAAATGTTAAAAGTATTTATACTATTATGGTATTTTTATTTATTTATTATTATAGTAATTTTATCGAAAATGCCACTTTCTATACTATGTAAGGAAAACAAATCTGCCAAACATTGTTTTGTGATTTCATTTTCTTTCCTTTTCAACAAACATATCGTATGTATAAGAGAAAGCCACACATGTACCGGTTCTTCAGTTGTAAAATAATACTTTGATATATTTATTAGCACAATCTATGTGTAATGATCAATTACACTGACTTCTGTACAAAGTATATACAAATATCAATAAATAAAATAAAATAAATACAGGTGATTTATAGTGCCCTATGCCTCCCTGATTTGTAATTCAATGGGGCCTAAGCACACTATACAGGTGTTTGCTGACCACTGTGACCCGAGTAAGCTCTATTCCACACCAAGTATTACTTCAGGTTCTACAGCAACCTTGATCAGCCCACATAAACCATCGCTGCCCTGATCAGCTCCCTTAGTTTCGTATGGGTCTCCACGAGTCAATTAGCAGTTTCTCCTTGTACAAGGGAATTTCAAGCACACTCATCTTTGACAACGCTAGCGTATGAACTTGGGACCTTCCTTCCGTAAGCAAGAGCCTTACCATTTGAGCTGACTTGACTATGACTCACATCTTAGTAGATACTTCCAACAAGTTTAATATTTCAATCCATGATAGAATGTTACATATTTATCAGATTGACTAAAAGTTATGGAAAAGCATTACTACCATGTTCATTTCTGCATGTACATTCAGGTGGACAAAATGATGGAAAAGAAATTAGCTCCCATCATGGTATGAAATATACATGCTCTTTCGTCCTCTTCACTCCAATTCAACAATCTCTCCTGCTATCTCTTTAATGTACATCAGCTTACCGACCAGCTGTCAAATTTGTGTGTTGGTCATTCATTATAAGAATGATGATTTGTTATCTTGACGTAGCAAAGTGCTCTGAATTGTTATCTATACAGCAAAGGCATATCATAAATATTATATATTACAACAATGATTGGTATACTATAGGTGCTTTCACAGTATTAAAGGCATAATTATAACTACTTTTGGCCCAAAGGCGTAATTGTATATCGTGCACTAAAGGGGTATTATAACAATGACTGGTATATCTTTTACAGTATTAAAGGCATATACCACGTGATTCAAAAAAAATTGTGCACGGATTAAAACTGATTTTGACCTTGGTAAAAGCACCAAATTATAAATTCCTTTGTTATGTAGTAAAGCAGAATAATAAGCCTTTAAATGCAGAAAAATGATGGGAAATCGGATGAAAAATAAAAAAGATATGACCAATTTTTTAAGTACTTCTTAGCTTTTATCATAATACCATAACCCGTAATTGTGATATGTAGTATCTTGCTTAACTGTGTAAATCCCATTGGAATGGAAGAAAAAGAGACGTACTTACAAAGTTGGTCATATCTTTTTTATTTTTCATTCGATTTCCCATCATTTTTTCTGCATTTAAAGGCTTATTAAATTTGCTTTACTGAAATAACAAGAAATTTATGATTTGGTGCCTTTATCAAGGTCAAGATCAGTTTTAATCTGTGCACATTTTTTTTTTAATTCACGTGGTATTGTTGTTAGGCAAAGCTTTGTACTGTTACATTAAAGGTATTTTACAGAAAGGTCTGATAATTTTTCTTTTCACTTCATTAAATGCACCATACAGTATATGTGTAATGTTATGGCATAGTCCAACGACTTGGTCCAAAAACTCACCACTATGTTTCAGTATGTCAATTCCCTTATGATTTAATTAGTTTGCTGAGTAACAGAGCATAAGACACTTCTGAAAATGATGTTTAACAGTACCCTTAAATAATTAAGTGCATTACTTAATGCATTATAGGACCACAGTCCGATAGGGTCAACTTTTTTTGAACTTTTTGCACCCAAAATATTTCTTTTATTACCCATGTGAAATTTTACGCCTGAAACATGATCCGTTTCATAGATGACAAGGTTTCACAGTAAAGTTCCCAGGACATTATCATTTTATTAGTAAGAAAAATACAATTTGAGCTAGTTGATTTATACGAACAGTTATACAGAGATAATAAAAAGTGTTTTAAAATTTGAAAAGTATTGTGAATAGTGTTTCTAGATGAAAATGTATTGCTAATGGTTACTATTTATTGGACAGAATGCATTTTCAATGGTCTGTCCAATAAATGGTCATGTTAGCACTAAACTTTAGACTTGGATAATATTTATTCAGAGAGAATTGTGAAACATCGTCTGAATACGTGTTAACTGTGTAGTAAATGCACATTAATCGAGTTGGGAAATCTATCTCAGATATAAGTGAAAATGTGTTTAATTATGGGAACTTTAAAAATTATCTACGCAGTCACGTCATATTCTTATAGCACTTTATTTAACACAGGTCTTGATTTAAATCAAACCATGGTCGTATGACCCATGCGACTTGGACGACTATGCCTTGTGCTGTGCGCATCAGTATGTGGTGAATTATTTTGGCGCCATTTCACTTGAATCAACACCGTTATTAACCCATACTAATTAGTAACGTTCCTCTTCTGCCATCAATTATGTTCGAACGATGATGGAAGTTCAATAGCCAAACCCGTTGTTGCACTTGTTGGCAGATGGACCAGTTTCCTTTTAAGGTTGTCTATAGGTACTGCATGTAGGATAGACCTGTAAAAGACACACAAGAAGAGTATTAACATGAGTGATTTGTTGAAAACGTCAATTTTCAGTTTTATCATCCCACGTACACAGAATTTGAGGGCCAATCAAGCATACATAATTGAACCATTGTTGGTAAATTGTGCAACTCGCTTGGACAGTGGAGTACTAGAGTACAACATGCAGTGACTGTTGAAAAAATAATTGACCGAGGTATTGCATTGTACAATTTTGAACATCATTGTTGAAGGCTTGTTTATACTGTGTCATTGAGTTTGGAGCCTTGGTTAACAGGGGATTTCAGGGCTTCACTTTTGAAAAATGCTGAAGAGCTATTATTACTCTCCTGAAAGGTTTAAATTACTCTCCAGAAAGGTTCAAGGAGAGTTGTCAGGAGAGTGATTTGTTTAGGCGAACATAGGAGAGCAATCACTTTAGCTTGCCTTAAAGGGGCATTGGACAAAATTGCCAAATTTTATTTGTGGATAATTTACACTTCATATGCTTGAAAATAACAGTCAATTACTAAATATCGGGAAAATTTTGATCAAAACGTACAGAAAAGTCAGAAAATTAAATTTTATTTTGTTTATTGATCTTGGGTATGAGGCTATTCTCTAAATGTATTTAATGATGCTATATATCATGAAAGAGCCAAATATTTGTTTTTAAAACGTTCCTTTTACATCATATATTGAAGATTAATCGAAAGCAGTTTGAAGTTTGCATTAGATCTCTTTAAAAAAAGGGCAATTTTAAAAATTCAACTCTAGAGGGCGGTATTTATCGTTAATTAGAAATAAAAGAATATCTAAATATTTCGATATAAAGGATTTGAATTTGACTATGGAACTTTGCGTACTGCTATTATTACCGCTAACACTTCAAATGATGCAAAAATCTCAAAATGAATGGGGGAAAGTTTGGGGATGATGCTGAACCTGTCCAATGCCCCTTTAACAAGACCAATGCCCCTTTAACAAGATGGTTCGCGAACCAGTAGTCTCGCCTGTGTTATTGATCGCCTACTTCATTGACCGCCTACTTTGTTGATCGCCGCCTTTATCATTCATTATAATGGAACAATTTGACACCTTAGATGACCTTTCCCTTGGGTCAAGCAATTTCTATGGTCTAAGTTAATCCATGTGGGATCAGGGGCTCATGAGTTATGACCTTGAACTCGAAATGACCTTGGATGACCTCAGGTCATGACCTTGGGATAAGTTTTTTGACTTTGAATGTATCTCCATGCAACTTTTTGACCATTTTGAAATTTCACCTCAAATGACTTTTGACCTTGACTGACCGTGCCCTTGGGTCAAACACTTTATATGGTCTAAGTTTAATCCATGTGGGGTCAGGGGTTCATGAGTTATGACCTTGACCTCAAATGACCTTGGATGACCTCGGGTCAACTTTTTGAAAAAAAATTGGAATTTGACCTCAAATGACCATTACTAACCTTGCCCTTGGATTAAACTTAGACCAAAGAAAGTGATTGAACCATGTGGGGTGAGGGGTTCGGGAGTTATGAGCATGACCTCAAAATGACCTTGGAAAACTTCAGGTCAACTTTTTGAACTTGGCCTTGGATAACCTCAGGTCAACTTTTTGAAAAAAAAATTGAAATTTGACCTCAAATGACCATCTCTGCACCACCCCCCCCCCCAAAAAAAAAGGCGCGTCGCGTGTGCTAATCCCGAACCTCTTCATATCACCAAGTCCCATTACCATAGCCCTTACGGTTAGGGAATACACTTGAAATAACAAATTATGCATAAATTATGCTAATTAGGTACTTTATATGCATAGTTTGCGTTCAAATTGTACACAGCGCCAGTTCAGCTCCAACCCTACCCACTCACCAAATATCATGAACATAGGGCATACGGTTTCCGAGATTTGCTTCGGACAAGAAATGCGGACGGCGAACTGCTGTCATTTTTTGGAATGGTATGTCTCTTCCTGAAAATGTTTCAGGCGAGACAAAAATGAAGGCCTGTGTTTCAATTTGTTCTACATGTATTGTCGGGGGATAGGGAGAACACAATGGTCTTGATATTATGAGCTTTGTCTGACGAAAATTCCTATGCCAACAAAAAATGTTACACAATGACAAATATTCATTTCAATATGAAACAAGCACCTATCTTTCAATCCTATACCTCATTTTATAATATATACCAACAAAATATTATTAGGTGAGAAAGCTCACCTTGCAAACAGTTACACAACTGGTACCATTGACAACTATTGGAAGTAATCTTTTTGATGTCAAATAATACCCTGCCAATTTACATATGGCCTGTTGATCAGAGCTGAAAAGCTGTATTGAAGTTTGGCCATGCTGAAACTAACCTGGATAATGCAGTGAGAGCAGTTACGTAGCATTGTTCAATTTGTTTATTAATCAACATGTTCTTTTCATTTTTTGCTTATATCCATTGTAGGTAGAGCCCCAGAATTGAAAGTACTGAAGCAAGCATTCTCAATGTGCATCACCCACAGTGCAAGGCAGATTCGAGAGTAATTCGATGGTACAAGACCAAGAGTTCACAAGTTATGTGGCAGTGACCTTGAATTGACCTCGGATGACCTTCAGTCCACTTTTTGAACATTTCCAGTATTTGACCTTGAAATGATATTTTGATCTCTATGTCACCAAGTTTCATCTCAAAGACCCCTATGGTTCTTAAGTTATGGCAAGCTTTAACCAAATTACCACACACACTCCTACCCACATACATACTGACAACGTACATGCATAGTGACTGCTAAGTCACATCATAATCATATCTTGTTTTTGCCCCATCCATTTAGAATGGTTATATATATTGAAATACATGTATCCTAGTTTCATTGGGCACGAAACATTACTCTTAATTACTCTGTGGTTCGGAACATTAAGCCGTTGGTCCCGACCGGTGTGAATGCCCTAATTGGGCACGAAACTTTACTCTAACTGCTCCGTGGTTCGGAAGTCACGTTAAGCTATTGGTCCCCTGTGCGAATGCCCCACTAGGGGCGCTGCATACAGTGCATACCTGGTTAGTTATATAACTACATGGAAAAGTCTGCTACTTACCTTTGAAATTTAATAGATGACATGTGGCTTGTCAGTTCCTCACATGTTGTGCCCAACTGCTGGAAGTATTTCTTGGGTGTAACTGGGTAGGGGTATGGTAAATTGTCTTCTGCAAATGGGTATATCAGTACAAGATTTGTTTCCTTCACTGCAATAAATGTCTTAATTACACCATAGTTGACGGTGTTTCCATGTTTATATGAAACAAAACTGTCCTGATGTCGTTTTGCCCGGCAAGTGTGTGATTCGAATACTACCTTGTAGCGTTCAACTCTGCTCACTGATGCTACATAGGTAGTATTCTTCAGAAGAGCTTCATCAAATCGGTTGATTGCTGCCTTCTCCTCGCTGGTTGGTTCATGTATCTGTTTGGTTTTTGTGTGCACAAAGTTTCCCATTGGCTGCAGCTTCCTGTCGAATAATAATTTTGATAATTACTACAAACTCAAAACAACCTGAAAGTAGATTCATCATTAAAAGGTATCTTCCAAGTGCCATCGCAAGCCCTTTATATTGCTACCAGAGTGGACATTTTACCAACAATTATATTATAAAGAGTTCAAAAATTTAAACTAATCACATTGATCAAGTCAACTAAATGTTTCCTTTTTTTTTTGCAAACAAATCAACTGGTTCAATAATGTCGTGGTCAAACAAGACTTTGTAATTTACAATGGACATGAAAAACCTTTAATGTGTCACCTTACTAAAGAAGCAAAATTCCAAACTTCTATCGAGTAGGTTTCTCTATTTTCAGTAGTTTAGACCGGGGTCAGATGTATAACGAGGTCGCATTTTTTACAATCAACTTAGGTCGTAATCAATTACGACATGGGGTCAAACGAATTACGACCTTGCATTTACTTCAATGAATATAATGTCGTAATTGATTACGAGATTTAGCTACTCCATTGTATTTACCACTGCAGGCTATTATAATGTGATGTTGTAATTAATTATGAGATGGGGTCACACTAGGTTTTTAGCGCATTATTTCCAACCTATTACAATAAACCCAACTCAACAACGGAAATTCTCATCGTTCACTTTTTTTAATGTGACAACGACGACCCGATTGTAATTAATATGGGTCACACGTATTACGACAGCAAATTTTATTGTAGTAAATGCGACCTCGTAATTCGTTCCCTTTTCAGTCAATTCTCCATTATGATCCCACATACCTTCTGTCTTTCTGTAAAAGTGTCTTCACCTCTTCACTGAAGTCATCCTGAATGCTTATGGCTGTCCTGAATTCCTGCATTCTGTTTACTCCATCTGTGATCTGTACATTACAAAATACATTAGCAATGTTATTAAGGTGCTTTACACTTCTACTATTGGCTGTTGATATGGGATGTTTCTATAATTATTTAATATATGAAGAGTATGTTTCCAAAAGGGTCTAATTCTACTTTTGGTCAAAATTGAGTTACTGGTGCCCTAGTGTAGTACTATGGTAGTAGTTTAATGGAACCAAGTCATTTTTCCCAAAAGTTGCTTTTATAGAGTTTACCAGTATACAAAAATATGTGTTTATTTCAAAAATGGCCTAAATCCACTTCATAGTGAAAATAAAACTCTCTATAAAAATATGTTATAAGGCTCTAATTTCTGTGAGTGGTTTCAGATTTGTCAGAGTGCTAACGCCTAACATTTAATGCAGTAAAAAATTGAAAATGATTTTACCATAACAAGGAATAAGTTTTTGCTGATTTTCTCAGAACTATGAAAAGTGGATTTAGGCCCTTTTGGAAACAAACTCTTCATATATTGCCTCAGCACACTATACAGGTGTTTTCTGACCACTGTGACCCAAGTAAATTCCATTCCACACCAAGCATCACTTAAGGTTCTACAGCAACCTCAACGGGCTGAATCTTGATCAGCCCACATACAAACCATCGCTGCCCTGATCAGCTCCCTTAGTTTCGTATGGGTTTCCACAAGTCAATTAATTAGCAGTTTCTCCTTGTACAAGGGAATTTCAAGCACACTCATCTTTGACACCACTAGCATATGAACTTGGGACCTTCCTTCCGTAAGCAAGAGCCTTACCATTTGAGCTGACTTGACTATGACTCACATCTTAGTAGATACTTCCAACAAGTTTAATATTTCAATCCATGATAGAATGCTACATATTTATCAGATTGACTAAAAGTTATGAAACCATTGCTGCCCAGATCAGCTTCCTGAGTTTCATACGGGTTTCCATGAGACAATTAGCCGTTAGTTCCTTGTCCAAGGGAATTACAAGCACACTCAACTTAGGCACCAATGAGGTTTGATCTCGGGACCTTTCGCACTGTAAGCGAGCGCTTTACCAGTTGAGCTAATTTTACTTACTTAAACCATGTGTAGTTTGTAAAGTTGGAATTTGAAGACACTAACCTGTTTTACTGGGTTGCGAGGACCTGTCACCATAGCAGCTAAATCACCGCACACGCTTTCAAAAAAAAAAGCGGAATGAGTGTACAATGGGCCCACCAGCTGTACACACTGAACAATGTGTGTTCCCAAGTTGTGTACATTGAGAGTACAGTTTGTTTTACCTGTAAGAAAGAGAGTATATGTTACGTAATGTCCCAAATATTTCTATCAAGCATGTAAGTTTGAGCATTGTTAACTTTATAAGGCCTTGGTCCAACTAAGGCTTCCAATGCTTTCGTTATGACACTTCTGATGCATCGCAAACGCAATGCGAATGTACCGCAAAAGCATCAGGAGCTTGAACTTGTATCAGGAAAGCATCGCCTGGAGTTGTAAGCTTGCATTGCAATTTGTCACATATTTTTGTGATTACAGCTGACTGGTTGTTTTCAATTTCCTGAAAGGTTTCATAGGCGTTGAGAGAACACTTTGACAAATTTTTCACGAAAAAGCATTGGGAGTTATCCTTCTCCAGTGGCGTAGTTGGAGGGGGTCCGTCGGTTAAAAAAGCGCCTGTTGTTAAAGTTAAGCTGACTGGCCTGTGGCATGCGATATGACCCAGATTTTCATATAATCATTTCCCAATTTTTTAAGGGTGAAAGGGTATACCTTGACAAGAGTCAAAAGAAAATAAATCAAGCTTTAATCATCCACTAACTTACCATAATATATGTCCATCATCCCGTAGAAGGTATCAAGTAACTTTGCAGCTGTTTGCAGTTGGGATGGGTTGATCTTATTCTGGCTGAGGATGTAGACTGCACGTACCAAGAGACCGAAATGCACATGATATTTAGGTGGCAATATCCCCTGCAATACATGCAGCCCGTAAAATAATAGAAAGTCTCTATACTGTGAAGCTGAAAGCAAAAAATATTTAACTTTATTAAATATTTTTTTGTGCTAAGTATTCAAAAATGTATGACTTGTAAAGTTCAATTTGAGTAAATCTTATTTAACTTCCCATCTTATGCGTTGGTCCCACTAGGGCTCCCGATGCACTTGCGACACAACCTGATGCATCAGGAATGCCTCCCGAAAGCATCTTGAGAGCATTGTAAGAAATCTGTGCTTGTATTGAAATTTAATACTATGCAGGTTTTTTTGGTCGATTGTTTGTACTTTTTAACCAAACGAAAGTTGGTCAAAAATAGGTTTCAGGCAGGAGATCTTTGGAGTTTTGGATGCTATTTTCGTTATTTTGGGGTGCTTGGCTTAAAATAGGGCATGGGACGAGGAGCGTTTGTGATGGGCCAACTGTAATTTTTACATGTTGGGAGAGCATCGGCTATCATGCTTTCAAGACATTTTTTTAATAACAAGATGGTTCGCGAACCAGTAGTCTCGCCTGTGTATCGACGGCCTACTTAATCATTCACTTGTGGGGTGGATCCCAAGGGAAAGGTCATACAACGGGGTCACCATTGGCACTTTTGATCGCTGGTCCAAGACACACAATTTGAC
>JXSR01S001453.1:17768-35511 GCA_000969725.1 Ophiothrix spiculata
TTCCCGCGTATATATTATGGCGCTATGCGGCGCGTGATAAACCAAACGCGTTAGTAAAGCATGCGTTTAGTGTGCATTGAATTTGCGCACGCAAAAATGATGCAAACATTTTTTGATTTTTTACTTTTTATGAAAAAAAAATCGTTATCCCGCAGTCGTAAGCGACTGCATCTCAGAGAAAACCCCTTAAGAAGGAAATAAAATACAGTTTTCTACATACAACAATAGTAACAAAAATTAAAATATCACTCAGTGAAACCTGAGACGAATATTATATTCGTCTCAGGTGAAACTAATACCGGTATTCTTTTAATGAGTACAAGGGTTCGTCATACTACAGGCAATTTCAACTTACCTTCTACATATAAGCGATTTAGGGTTAAGATGAACGGGGCCAAAAATGAATTCATGTCAGGTTTGTGGCGTCCATAGTACAATCCCAGCAAAAGGAACCTTTGTTTAGAGAACCTACATGTATAAAAGCAAAACAACTTACTATTAGAAAAATAATTAAGTGTCAGAAAAAATGTGTTTTGCATTATAAGTCTTTTGACTGGTAGGGCCTACATTTGATCATCAACAAATGAAATTTAAAACAGTGGCATAACCAGGCCCTGGGTGTTTCAATATTGGTGGTGCAACAACTTTTAATATGACTGATAACCAACATGATACATGTATGAGACTCACCCATATTCTTAGACGTAGCTTAGAAAACTGACATTGACAAGCAAAAAAACTTAACGAAGCGTGCTGATAATTCCAATTTTTTTTTTTAATTCTCACCAGTCTTGACTATGAAGTTAATTTTGTGATGATTTCTGCAACTTTTCAAACAAATTGTTTAAACTATAACATAAACTTGATTAAGTTAAAAATAAAACGACAAATCCTCTTCAATTTAAAAACATTTCTGACAGCAGCACAAATTTACCGATAGAGCTTCCAACTGAATGATAAAATATTAGGGTGTGGCCGCCTCTAGCTATGCCACTGTCTTGAAATACATTCTAAGGCTCTTGTTAGACAAATGACGATGCCATATTTATTACTATAAATTTGTAATAATTTGTAAACCCTGTGTTCGCGCATGATATCCACTGGTCAATGGACCCCCCCCCCCCCCCCCCCCCCCCCGGGACTAAAGATTTTTTTTCACCATTTATATAAGAACATTAAATTACCTTTTCCAAGGAGGGAGCTCATTAATCACAGCAGTAATAGGCCATAGTTGATTCTGGTTGGAGTTATAAACTTGCACCCCATCAGTGTGCCACAACAATGTTAAGTTGTAGGGCTCCTTCAGGAATTCTTGATTTTCCCGGTACAACTCCCCGTCATATATGTCCTTGACATTGTCATCGCTTGGAAGTGTGAAACGATATCTTATGTCTCTAAGGAATGTTGGATCTGAAAGACAAAAGTTTAATATGTATTAATTAATATAGTATTTTCTTACAGGAATTGTGAATTTTATGCTGCCATGACTTTTACAATAGTACATGAGAAATCTAACATGAAATTAAAGGTAAAAATCCTGAATCTGATGTGAAAAAAATCTCATCCTTTTTTCTAGCTGAATGGGAGGAAGAGTACAACATAAATATATTCTTAAAATTTCACTTGATTGAAGTTGATTCCGACCATTTGTTTTTCAACCTCTTTGTGACCTCAAACAAATTTTTAAAAATGTTTTCATACATTTTAACATTTTGTTTATAATCAATTTATGCTATTAGAATAATTAAAGGGAAGGTCTATTGTCACTTTTGATAGCTGGTCTAAGACAAAAAATTTGACACCTTAATCGTTAAAATCAGACAAAGTTGAAAATTTTACCCCTCAACATTTTGACCTTTGACCCCAGGGAAAGTTCGGACGATGGGGTCACCTTCGACGCTTTTGATCGCTGGTCAAAGATGAACAATTTGACACCTCAAACGTTGAAATCAGACAAAGCTGAAAATTTGACCTTTTTTTGACCTTTGACCCAAGGGAGAGGTCGGACAACGGGGTCACCATTGACATTTTTGATCAGTGGTCCTAGAATCCATCTGAGGTACAAAATTAGGATTTAGAAAACACTGGATAGTAACAACACCATAACAAAATGATATATTGTATATTAATTCTCTCTCAATTTGAGCCTGATTTGAGCCATTTCTGAGTATTTTTTGTACCTTCTTTGGATTTACTACACTTTTTAACTTTATTTAGAGGATTTCAAAGTTCTGGCCACTATCTATCATAATGGTCTTTTTAAATTCTCAATGCTTATTTTCTACCCTAAATATTTTGTACACACTTTTGGCAGTGAAACTGGGGTCAAATCTCCAACCATGTCATACATTCAGTGAATAAAAATGAAACTATTTCATTGGATAATAGCTGATAAATATGTTTCTGTATTACTCTATTTGTTTTTTACTTTTTTGTATTGCCCATATGATATATCCCGTATCATATACCTCTTTTACCAGTCCTACATAATATCACTTTCGTAACGCGCAGTTGAATTACATAGCGTGCAGTTGTGCTTGCGTGAGGCTTATTGCAACGCAGTGCACAACGCGTAGCTTTCAGAAACGACGCGCATAGCTGTCAATCAAATTTTGTAAAGTAAAACATAGATCGATTGTAATATTTATAAACATAATTAAAATTAATATTTTCCGTATTGCATGAACAAACAGGGGATAACTAATAGTATCATAGCTGCCATGTGTTCAGTACCTCTTGATTTTTTTCCCTATTATATGCTGGATCTCTTGTTCTGATCAATCTATATAAATAATCCCATGATCATATTCAATCACGACCTATTCGCAGAAAACATTGGATTGCTTGATTCATTGCTAGCTAATATGATAAGTGTCATCACTAGAATTGGAATCAAAATGATCAATGCTAGAAAATCCTGTATCAGGATTTCTACCAATTTTTAAATATCAAATAATTATTCCTAAAACATTCATATCCATCATAGTTTTTCATCCAAATTGGCCAGTCATCTCGAATTTCGGCCATATTGAATGAATCAGACGTTCCCAATTTATTCTATTTTGTATTGAGTTGAATGTGGCTTACGTGGCTGGCTCTCAAAATACCGTGACCATTGGTGACAAATTGTCACTCAGAGGTTTCTAGTATATTTTGCTGCAACTATGATAATAAGACATTCTCAAACTTCACGGAGCAATAGGCCTCTGCCAACCTATCTTTTTCCCTTTATTTTGAAGAATTTTGACATAAATTGATGTTGAAAATGGTGCTTTTATTTTCTAAACAGATTTCTCAAGACAAAAAAATTATTTTTATGGGTAACACGGGGCACTTTTTTTGGGTGTATTTTGATATAAATTTACCAACTCGTACTTTCAGTGTTAAGGAGCGCGGTCATTCACGCACCTTAGACAATGTTTAGGAGCGCGATCGCACCAGCGCTCCTTAAAAAGTATGGACTGGAACAATGTGACACCTTATTCTTTGAAATCGTACAAAGTTGAAAATTTGACCTTTCATACATTCACCTTTGTGGCGAAGGTCAGAGGAGGGAGGCCCTGGCAACTATTACTGGTTGCCGTACGGTTTCGTAACCAATCCTCGGCCAAGGGTAGCACCAAGCCCATTTGGGAGTCCCTGGAGATATTAATGCATTGATAAAATACAACAAAACTCGGAATTTGGCGAGTCTGGGATGCAATTTGGTGAGTCTGGGACTTGGATATGCAGCCTAGCGCTAAGCTTGTCCTCGGCTGAGACACGTCCTATACCGCCTCTGACGAAGGCCATTGGAAAACTTGTGGAAAAATACAACTTCACGGATGAATATTATATTCCAGTAAAAACACGTCAAATTTGGAATAACATTATTATGAGAACACTTCCCCCCCCCCCCCCAAAGAATCTATGGTCTCAGCTTACTTAAGGTCAATATCAGCTTACTTAAGGGCCCTGTCAACCCTTTGTTTTCAGAAACAGTTTTTGCACTGTAACTCAGCAACAGATAATTAAATTCAAATAAAAGTATACATTTCTAGAAGAGGATTTGCATGCTGAACATGATGGTCAGTTCATTTTTGGACCAAAATGTGAAATTTTTGCCTTAAGGTCCAAAAAAAGGTGTTTTGGGGCCAAAATTTTACGGGAAAGCTAATTAAACTTTGCTTTGGTAAAATGTTGCACTTTTTTACTTTTTAGAGCCTAGAAAGTAGAATCTAGGAACGCATTTTTAATTTTTTTCTTAGTTTATGAGATATTGGTATAAAATTGGATCGATTGAGCCCATATTTATTGGTCGAGCTATGAGTTGCAAAAATATTGGACGAGACGCAGTCGAGTCCAATATTTTAAAACTCATAGCGAGACCAATAAATATTGGGCGTAAATCATCCAATTTTATCATTATCATGTTTTGGATCCAATATTTTCCCACACTTGGACACCTCAAAGCATGATAATGTCAAAAATTGGTCCAAAAATGTCAAAAAATCCCACTCCTGACACCATTGTTGTCAAAATATGACATTGTTTGACCTATTTTTGGCAACATGTCAAAAAGTAAGATAAACATCAAAAATTTGAGAAATGCGTTCCTACATTGTAGATATTGCTTTCTAGATTCTAAAAAGAAATATGCATTTTTTAAGTACTTAAGGTATTTCATTTCTCTACATAGAAATATATTTATTTCTTAAAAATTATTACAATTTTAGATAAATCACATCATATGCAAGTTTGAGCGTCATGTTTTTTGCAGCAGTGAACAGTGCATTGAATGCAGAATTCAACAGCTTCGGCAATTCTGTATTAGATTCATCAGGATTGTTCATAAATCATGGTTTCAAAATATTTCGGGATTGAAATATATCGAGTAAGTGCTAATCTTGGATTTGTATTCTAGAACTTTTTGAAACCAAGCTTCGGCAATGTTTTCATTTTGACTGACAATTAGGATGGTGATTTTTCGAATTTATTTCACTTACAATTCTGGATAAAAATGATACTTTTCTTGGGTCTTAACACAAGTTGTGTAAATTTGGTAAGCTTCCATTATTTGTGTGTGTATATCAATGTCATATTTCAGAAAGTTTAAGTATTTTACATTGCGTCTTGTTGAACGCAATAAGGGGTCACAACTTCAAGCTTATTGCGTCCAGACGAAATTGATCGCGTCTATGACGCGAAGACGCGGTTTAGCGTGAACCTTGCCAATTAGCCAAACAGTAATAGCTGCTGTGTTGGTCTACAAATGTAGGACAAAGTACTGAACTTGATATACAACGAGAGCCATTTCTACAGAATATGAAGGATGCATGTGAGAATTTATACCCAGATATTTGGTCCATTACATGATTATGGCGGATCAGCACTCAGCAGAGACACTAACACTAAAGTTGCGTGAAGAAAACCTTTTCATTTTTACACGTCTGGTGCACCGAGGTTAAATTCAAACGCAACTCACGCGATACTAGTGAGCTCGCGTGATTTTTCTGTTTTGTTGCTGTGTGACTTGATGATTGGTTTGTTGTTCATGCACGGTTAATGTATTTCACAGGCGGTGGCAGACACAATAAATAGCATCCACTAGATTTAGGGACGAGGGATTTCTAAAACGAAAATTTAGGGTACGATTTATGTGTATTTCTATTGGGTCACGTGACTCACGTATTGAAAAAAAAATCATATTTTTACCTTTCCTCAAAAAAAAACAATTTAGCGTTCTTATAGTAATCAACATAATTATGTCACTCCAAATCCGCTGGGGTTCACGCGTGAACCCCACTTTTTATATAAGGTAACAAAATTTTTTACCGATTACGAAAATAATATTAGTGATCATCCCGGAAGTAGTATTTTTCCACGAATCCCAACGGCTTCATGCCAGAGGCGGTATAGGACATGACGTCACCGGGGATCGGCTACGATACCGTATACCGTCCGGCAACCAGTAACAGTTGCCACGACCACCCTCCTCTGGTATTTCATATATGCTCACGTTGAGGGCGCTGTAACATTTTGAAAAAGTGTGCCAGTGGAGTTTTTCAGCTCTAACTTTAATTCTGTTCAAGTTCAAAGGATGTATATAAAAAATATGCGTTTTCTTTGAAACAATACCTTTCAAATGGAAAACTGTGTTGAAATTTCCCATTGACGATCCCAATTTTTGGCATTATTATGTTCTGAGCTGTCCGAGGGATATCGGACAAGATGCAAAATATCAGATTTTGAACATAATAATGATAAAATTGGATGGATTTTTTCGCATGATACTCAAAGATATTGGTCTCGCTATGAGTTTTAGAAATATCGAGCTCGACGCTGCACGTCTCGCACGATATTTCGTAAAACTCATAGCTCGACCAATATCTTTTTTGGTATCATACTCAATCCATCCAATTTTATATAATTTGGTTGAATTTCGATGTATGTTTTTCATCCATAACTTTGCCATTTGTTATTCATATGAAGTGGTTGACCCCTCATTTTGAAGGTAATTTTAACACCTTTCAAGACAAATTAAAATTTCCCAAAACAAATAAAGTTGAAAATTTTGTGAATGTCCCTAGCACAGTGCGATTTGGTCCCGCCCAGAATGAAAAGGTTTTTTTTTTTCAGATGACCATACACATGTTATTCTACTCACTTTACTTGCTATCCTAGTCTGTGTGTCACTTGTGAACCCATCTCTTGACTCCTTCCTTGTTCACAGTTTACATGTAACCATGGTATTAAACAAGATTAGCAATTATCTCAACACTGAACTGACAATTTTGAATATATAAATATATGAACTTTACAGAAGTTATTTTCTGGTCATGCTGGTGCTACTAATCTGAGCTCAGCGTCAAGGCAAAGTTGAGTCAAAGCAATGTTTACAACGTCAGCTCACCAGGCCACGTGCCCCACATTTGCAAAGTACACAAGTTGAGTTCTCGATCGATCGCTATCTGTGCACGAGGATATGAGTCACCCTAAATCAACAACGATGGTATTTTCTATTCAATTCAATTGGAGTTCTCAAACATCACCATCACCATAATCACCGTGTTTACTGTAATGTCAAATGACCAACAACTCACAAGCTCCCAGCTCTAATAATACAGGCCACGAGAAAAGAAACGATTTAATGACAAACACCACTGAATCTATGGTCTACGATCCGTAAGTCACACCACACTAAATCTCGAAGATTTCTTCGACATGATCGTACACGGGACGCGTTTTTTCCCTATTCTTTTCTTTTTTCTAGGTTTAAACACGAGTAAAAAAAAGGTGAATTCCACTCGATTTAAACGATTTTTGAAATTTTAATTTGAATTTTGCTTCACCATTGCCCACGTCATGTACGAAAAAAAATATTGCGTGCGGGACTTGAACAATGATGATTGAGGTATAATCATGATATAATAATTGGAATATAGGATATTTAAAACTCTTTCTAACTTACCTGCAAAGAAATATTGTATTTCCTTCTCCACGTCTAATTCAACAAATGCGCTTTGTGGTTCATTGGTTCCGTCCTTGAATCTAATGCCAGTGCAGTCTCTGGTGGGGCATAACAATTCTCCTTCTTGGAATAAATGGAAACACTCGCTGCATACATGATGTGTGACTTTTACTAGCGTCCCGCTATCATTGATACGATTGATACATTGCTGTAAATAGAGCAAGTAAAACTAATCACTATCCAATTTAATAATGAAAAATACAATTAGGTGATCAATGTTTAATTAAAGGCTCTGAACATGGAGTAGGGGAAAAGGCATTATATTTCTAGGGAAAAAATCGCTCCCGCAGAAAAATAAGTTAACCAGATCCCCAACTTGGAAACCCCTGGAACCTATTTAATAAAAGTTAAAATCAACCTAAAATTTAGGATTCATCTTATCTTTTTTCTTTTAACAAAATTCAGAAAAAATCAACAAAACACTTTTTAATTGGTATTGACAAGTGAACAGGATCCTCATGCACTTTATAAACCTAAAATACCATAATATCATCTTCAAATATGTTATGGTGGCAAACTTGGACATGGTAACCATCTTGGAAAAAATAGCAAAATAACAAATAATAAGGGCCTCCCTCACCAACTTCTCGGAAAAGTCCGGACGATCAACTGTTTTTTTTTTTTTTGTTACTTGGCCTTATGAAGCAAAAGATAATAATAACATTAAGATAAACTCAATTTTTAAATGTTATCAAGAGTTTAAGATGAATAATTCATCGTAAGTTCCATGACTTAGGCATCAAGGTGCCTACCTAATAGTAGAATTGTGCCGTTCTTGAAAAAAAAATGAATAAGATATTGCCATTGAATGGGAACATTTTGTCAAAAAGACAATCCTGCACCTCACTTGACTATAGCGGGACTATAGGTTGATGTTAACTTTTATAAAACAGGGCCCTGGAAATATAATGCTAATGGTAAGTCTTTTGTTTTTGTTTTTTCAGACATTTTTATTCGCGAATCTCGACGAGAACATACTTGATAGAACAAATTCCTTTGCACAAAAATATAGGCCTACCCATGCACTGTAAGCAGAGAGATGCTACTCTGCTCTGCGTAACCAATTGTGAAATATTCAAAAAACATGCTATTTATCTTCTCGTGTGCCATACACAGAACTTTCAAAAATTGTTTCAAAGACAAGGAATGTTCACAATACAAAAACAAGACAACACAAAAAGGATGCAAGCCCCGGGGCCAGCCCAAATTAACCACCGTGAATTAACAATGCGAGTAAATGTTTAGATTCAATCATAATTTTGAATAAGAGATGCTTTGAGTTGTTTGCGAGCTTTTACGAATTGTTTGACAGTTTTGGATTCTTTTATTTCTTTAGATAGTGAGTTCCACAAATTGTTTTCTAGCTAAATAAGAAGAGTACATCATAAATATATACTAAAACATTTCACTTGATTCCGACCATTCCTTTCCAAGTTACAAGCTTTTCAGCATTTTGAAAATCCCCATAGGCTACTGTGAAGTAATTACCATGATAACTGTCAAAAGAAGACATCAGGACCTTCCCATAATGCCTCGCTTCCAATGGGTTTTTTGTATGGGATGTGATGAGAGGGTTTAGGGATGAAACATATCGGAAATGCAAATTAAGGTCGAGGTCTGCTTATTATGCTATGTTTCATCCCTAAACCCTCTCATCACATCCCATACAAAAAATCCATTAAAAACACATTGGAAGCGAGGCATTATGGGAAGGTCCTGATGTCTTCTTTTATTACTGTCGGGGCCCCGACAATTGCAATAATTAGAAAATGAAACATTTTCTCACTTTTCTCAAAATGCAAGCACGTATGAAAGAATGGTTTGGGGCCGTAACATATATATACAAGTTGACGATTTTTATAAGCTAAAAAAACTCAGTTTTGATAGAGGTGACCTTGAGGGTGAAAACTGGATCATGAATTGCCCTTGTAGGCAGGCATACAACTATAAAATTATCTCACCTGTTTTAACTTGCAAAATTTGTACATAGAATCCAAGTGTGACACATTTACGCTCTTGGGTAGGTGCGCCTTTAGCGTAGCTATCACATCACCTAGAGTTTCCTTGTTCACAGCTGGATGACGCTGAGTGAGGTTGAGAATAGACACAATAGATTCGCGTACAGTTATTCTGGATCCTTCGAATAGCAGAGGCCCTTTGGTCTTTGTTCTGTCCGTTGTTTCATTTGCCTGATTTTCCCCATGCCCATTGGTAACAACTTCACGGTTTTTCCGTTTGTGGTCATAAGCTGTAGATCTAGGCGGTGGTAATCCACGTTCAATATAAGACTTGTAGCCTTTGGGTCCACATCGCAGCTTCTTCACCGGAGGTTCCGAAGACATATTTCCATTTAAAATACAGCGCAAAACAGAAAATCATACACAAAAAATCCCAAGCTATATTCAATATGAGTAATATGGCATAATTCAGTCCATGCAGACTGTTGTTTGTAGGTCCATCAGCGGTTTATATGATGAATCAATAATAACTTATTGTTGTACAGCTCACATATCCCATATTTCCAAAATCGATATTTGAACTATAGGTCATATATCAGGGACAAAGTGATATTATAGCAAATAAAATGCTTTTCATGTCACTATCAAATCGATACTTTCTCAGGTTTAACTTATCCTGTACATCTAAACTTTTGGTTGGGTTCTTTTAAAGAGCTTTAAGCGGTATAAAAGTGGTTCAAGACCAACGTTGTTCAAGACCTGAGTTTAAAGTCCCATCCAGAATTTTAGGGTTAGGGTTTACGGTTTAGTATTATAATATAGGGTTAGTTTTTTTTAGGGTTAGAGTTTAGGGTTGGGGTTAATTACCCTGGATTTGGTAAATGGTATATTATGGGTCTTATTCTAATACCCTCTGTCCTCTCCATGTACATACCTGTCCATGTAGGCCTACACTCCTTTCAATTCCCGTAGAGCCTGTACTTCAACCAATGCCCTGATGGCGTAGTTTGGTAAAAAAAACCCTTTATTTTCAGAGGTCATGTTGGAATTTACTTTAAATGCATTTTTTGATACAAGAACAATTATTTGTTTAAATTCTGGTTATGCTTCGATTGAGACAGAACAGTTCTATTTTGATCAATTTAAGAATATAATACATTTCATACTAGCCCCCATTTTGAATTATTAGCCAGTTTGACGTTATTTTCAACAATTTATCGAATTTAAAGTAAAGAGGAGGGGGGGGGGGGGGGGGGGGGTGGCTCAGACATAATTTGAAACAGGCGCGTAACCAGGATTGTCAGTCCGAGTGGGCAAAAGTCGGTATCGTCCCTAACCCTGGAAAAATCTAGTACAATTATAACATTCCTGAGATGCACATTTGGAACACAATTATAGTACAGTTTTAGTACAAATATAGTACAAATTTGTGTACTATAAATGTACTCAAATTGTACTTAAATGATGTTCCAAATGTGCACCTTAGGAATGTTGTACTATTTTTGTACTCGATTTTTACAAGGGAAGGTTATAATTTTAGGGGGGAGCTAATTTCTTTTTAATCAAAACATTTTTAGCGATAAAACTGTTGGAGGAAAATAATTATATTTTTTAATGCGTGGCTAGCGCGCGAAAAAAAAGTTAAATCGGCTAATTTCAGTTATTTTTTTTTTTGACAAAATCTTGACGTTTCCGCCAAAAAGTTGCAACTCTTTACTGAAAATTGACATGATCTCTGAAATTCGGGCGAAGCGCGCAATTTTTTTTGATTTTTCACATTTTTTAAAAAAAAATTTCACATCTAAAATTTCAACTTCCTGTCCTTTTCTTCATCTTGAGGGGATCCGCCCCATCAACCTCCCTCCCGCTTCCGCTGCCTATGGGTGTTGTTCCCCCTTTTCTGCCTCTTTTTTTCCTTCTTTTATTCTTTATTTTCCTTCTTCCCCTCTTTATCCTCTCTCCCCCTCCTTTTTTTCCTCTCCCTTCATTTTTCCCTTCTCCTTCCCTTTTCCCTTCTCTCCCTCCTTCCCCTTTTCTTCTCAGGCTCCCCTTTCCTCTTTTTCCTTTCCTTTCCCTCTCCTTCCCCTTCTTTTCTCCCCTTCTTCTCGTCCCCATTTTTTCGCTTTTCCGTCCCCATTATTGTCCGGGGGGAGTCTGTCCCCGCTGGATACGCTACTGATTTGAATCCAAGTTTGGTAGATTGGTTTCTGTGATTATGATGGCAGACGTACACTTGCGCCAAGCTTCATTATTATTGCATAAAAACTTGGACTACATTTTGTAAGGCCGAAACTATTGTATAGTCGGCCTCTATTACACAATTTTCCCTACCAAACATTTGGTCGTGGCGTCACACAATATTTGCCAATTGCCACCGAATTTAAACTATGAACGGGTAACAAACATTTGGTCCAATGTATATATGGCAATTCAATAACATGTGCAAACTAGCGCGAAATACGGGTCTCAACTCGGTGTTGAAGTTATTTTGTTTGGAGTCACTCGTCATTTTGACGTTACGACCAAATGTTTGCGGGTGGCAACAATTTTGTTTGGAGGCCGACTATGCATGGTTTCGGCCTATCAGTCACTTTGATATAATGATTAGCATGTAATAAATGATAACTATATTTCTGGTGTTAATAAACATACAAAATGTTAAATGGTAGGAAAAACTACTACTGTAATTGTTCCTGATTTATAATATGTTTACCTACCAACAAACATCTAGAAAAGTATAGCCTATAACATTCAACGCTCACCCTCCCGGTTTTTGCTGCTTTGCGCTCGTTTTTTATATATCATGTATGTAAGGTGATGTAAAACACAAGTTGGTTGAAGTAAATTTTTTAAAAATACCTATAACTATTAACATAAATAGGGGAACGCGCGCGGCTCCCGGTTTTTGCTGCTTTGCGCTCAGTGTCTCTATCTCGGCAATAACAAGGCATGATGATAGCTATTCCTGCTTAAATTACTATGGATCTATATCAACATGATCATGCTTCAAATCATATATCCAGTTATCGTCAGAAATCAGTTATCTAATACAAGTGACGAGTTGGTTAAATTTAACTAACAAAATGAATTTTAAAAAAGACCTATAAATTATAATTATGAATATAAAAAGGGAAACGCGCACGTCCCGGTTTTTGCTGTTTTGCGCTTGTCTCTTATCCCCCAAAGCATGATGATAGCTCTTCCATGGGTGAGCACTTAAATCAAAGATTGATTGATCTATATCAACCTCGTTGCAGCACATCATACATCAACTTATCGTCAGATATGAGTTATCTAATAATGTAAAAGACAAGTTGGTTAAAATACTTTAAATTAAAAAAAAATACCTATAATTATGAATATAAAAGGGGGGAACGCTATGTTATTACGGATATCAATTGCTATATTTTGATAACATTTAATTTGAACTAGCAAACAGAATACCTGTCTCTCTTGACATATAATCAAGACGCGTGTAATAGGGCAATGTGGACAATGGGGCGCTCTACACGGGAGTACAAAGTGCAAATCCAGATGAATGCGCATCTCCGTAAGCTGCTTTGCAGTATAGACTGTGGCTACAAGGGCGTCAGATCATGGCCAGAAATGAATAAGGTGATGTAAAACACAAGTTGGTTAGAGTAAATTTTAAAAAATACCTATAATTATTAATATAAATAGGGAAACGCGCACGTCCCGGTTTTTGCTGATTTGCGCTTTTTTCTTATCTTTTAACCTTCAAGATGATCCATGGCATGATACACCCAAGTTATGTACAAAAAAATCAAGACTCGAGATAAAGGTATCTCTTAAAACACCCCTGGGACAAAAATTTTGCCCTTTCCTTTTATTTATATATAAGATTTATATAAGAATATGATGAGATACTTCCGGTAAAATTCCTTCTGCTGGTGGAGCACCGGCCGATGAGCACCGGACGCGCAATAAGCGTATTATTGCACTGCTTATCAATATGGTTACGATGATTTAAGCATGGTGAGCGGAACAATCCTTTTTTAATTGTTAATAACTAGCAAGATGCCCGCGCGAATCGCGGGCACTTGCTAGATGATTAGAGCATACTATTTTGAACTTATTAACCTTTAGTACATTGATAATAATTATTTTTTTTTAATGTTTAGTTTAATTTTTTCGTAGGCTTATCACCTCGGTCCGTCATTTTGATTTCGAGATTAACTTTTTCGTAGTCTTAAACTTAGGTCACCCGTCCCGTACGTATATACACAAAATAGTTTAATTTTCTGGTGAACGTTTTTTTGATGCTCTTATTCTGTATATTATCTTGCATTTCTGCTCTCTGCTCTCGTGAATCACTGATCCCGTGGTGATAATCCTGCCGTCAGATAATCTTGCCGTATTATCTTGCATTTCTGCTCTCTGCTCCCGTAAATCACTGATCCTGTGGTGATAATCCTGTTGTCTGATAATCCTGCCGTATAAGTTTCCCATTTCCCTATCAGTTAATTTTCTCGTATCCTTAACCTCCACCCCCGCCGTAGGCCTACACAAAATAGTTTTTCATGATGATGATGCTCTCTGCTTCTTGATTCACCCCGTATCATGGTGATAATGTCAGTATATTTTCCCGTAGCCCTAGTTGATTAGAGCATAGGGCCTACTATTTTGAACTTATTAAACCTTTAGTCGTACCGTTGATAATGTTTAATTTATTTTTAATGTTTAGTTCGATTTTCCCGTAGCCTTAAACCCGGGTTCCCCCATCCCGTACGTAAATACACAAAGTGGTCTAATTTTCCCGTATATATATATTTTTGATGTTCTCATTCTGTATATAATTCTGCATTTCTTATTACATATTTTCCCCGTGATGCTCTCTGCTCCCGTGAATCATCGCATCCAGTATCATCGTGTCGTAAGTTCCCCGTTTTCCCTGTCAGTCATGTTAGAGAAGGAAGCGTTTATAGCACGGGTCTCGTAATACAGATTGTGGGTTGATTGTACAGAAAACAAACCTTTTAGATTACATTTAAAATTTGCTGATATAACGTATGACCATTTTTTGTTGTTTTGGGCATGTCTTGTGTTATGAATGTGTGTTTTGTATTTTTTAGGCCATACTCTTTTATCGTGTGTAACTTAGGCCCTACTTAGGGGATGGCCCTTCGGGCCTTAATGGCCTTTTGCCATCTCCTCAATACCATTCTTTTGTTGTGTTTTTAATATACTGTTTGTTTATTCTAAGTTGTTTTGAATGTGCTTTTGAATGTGTTATTGAATGTGTTATTGAAATAAATTTTGAATCTTGAATCTTGGGTTCGAGCCCAGGGCCGGGCGGTTTTCGTCTCCTTGTTTCCTTGGGCAAGACACTTTACTATACTTACTCCGTGGTCGGACAGTCACGTAAAGCCGTTGGTCCCCTGTACGAACAGACTTCTTCATGGGGTAGGCATGTTATGCAAGGTTTTGTATCATTGATTGATGTTTGTATAAGAAATTTCATATTGCTATAATACTATACTTGTTCAAATAAGAGTGTTTTTTTTTTTTCTCTTTCAACATCAAAGAGGTCAAGCTATAGCCTTTATTCTTAGTTCTTAATCTTTTCTCACATGTTCTTTAAAACAATATATATTTTGACATATCTTGTTTCTATCTTAAATTCTACATTCCAATAGAACTTGAAATTTTGCAATTCCTTTGTCTGAATTTCTGCTCTTAATTTTTTTGTAGACTTGGTGGCAATGTCATACAAATTTGTGATTTCTTGTTCAAATAAGAGTTAATATATTTATGGTAACAATAGAATGGAAATGATGTTTTTTTTTCATGGGAACTTGTACACGGACTGCTGGCTGACGTGAGTTTGTCCTTTTTAAGGACTATTCTTGTTTTTAATTAATTTTTTAAAATAGTAGTATCTGGAAGATTTATCTGCTGATAACAAATCGAAAATATAACGTGCTCAATTTGAGATAGCCTACGATCTAAGTACATATGTCCCCAGTCCCCAAAATAAACCTGTGTGGTAAACATAAGGAGAAACTACAAAAACTGAAAAAGTCAATCATTATGTGCTTCTAAAATTGGCACATTTAAAAGGTACACACGTAAAAATATCATCAAAACTAATGATTCAGCGGGAATTTAAATTTTACGGTTGTTGTATTCAAATGGTAAAATACTGGCAGTTTGAACCCATTATTCTAACGTCGAAAACGGATTTATTTTTAATAATGTGATCGGTTCTTTTAAGTTTTACTACCATATTAGTCAGAACTTTTCTATGCGGTAGAGGGGTCAAATGAAATTTCTTGGTTTATTATAATAATCAATGATCATGGCCATTTCCCCAAATTCCACTCCCGATGGGGTATTATGGTTGTTAAAAAATGTCAATCATACTTTGGTACTATTTGTTAAAAGTTTATTGGAATTAGAATATATTTTGACATGTATCAAAGCGCTCATAAGCCGGATTAATTCCGTCACAACGTTAATCGTCATTATTGGTTTTCATTCACGTAATTTATGAGGGCACATAAATGCATTAAAGTCAATAATCAGGTCTGTTGTTAAAACTTCGAATCGATTATCTACATGCACTTCAAGCATCATTTCTCTTCTAAGATTTACAGTGAACAGTCGTACTTGAACCTGGGTAGTAACTGTAGCGGATAATATTAGAAGGAATAACTTGTTCAGCTGTCCAAAATGTCTAAGACCAAGGGTAAGTAAGCATTATGTTCTGCATTTCAGCTACATGCTATAATACTTAATTGAATTGTTAAGATTTTAAGGTGTTTTAAAATCCATTCTTTTCAAGTTTACAATTTTTTGGGTTTCAAAAAAATAAATTAGCTTGCATTTTTCAATGGTCCGAAACTCCGGGATAAAATCCCGACACACGTAGATGAATTTTATCCATGTGTATATTTAGTGCTGTCTGGTATAACTTTGTCTGTTCCATTTCCGCCACTAGTTGTAGTTCTGTAGGCCTACATATATCGTTTAATATTAGGCCTATATTATTTTGTATTTTCAGGTTGGCTTACTTTGTTTTTACTTCCAACACATGGATATTAGTATCGCATATATCTCTCTACTTGTATTATGTAAATATACCTCGTCATTGCTATATTATCCATGATATCAAACCAAAATATGCGCGGGCAAACATGATGAGTAGGCCTAAATATGGTTTGTTTTTAATAGTAAATAATACTTATGGTCATGCTTTTTAATGTGGGCACCCATAAAAGGTGGATTTGTTACATTGAGAATGATTTATGCATAAATTTTGTCATATCTTTTCAGCAATCCCATGAAATGTTTTAATTTTGGTATCATTTTAAAGACAATTTATTTGACTTTCAAGAAATTAGGAATAGAACCCAAAATGAAGTGATTATCTCTAATCAACCATTACCAGGAGGGAGTTAGGTATGGATGAAGTGAGTGAGTTGTAACGCAAATGGGACCGACCTCAAAAAAAATATGACCTTATGTCCCATGAACCTAGAGTTTGAGATGGCACTATATGAACTGAACATCCTAAATCATAAATGGAAGACCCGTCACATCATCGATGTTATATAATAAATTGGTTTTTTTTTATCTTTAGATGGTTTTATTTCATATACTTTCACTGTCGGGGATTTACTTTAATTGTGTGGTTAGATGATCTTTATCTTGTTTATAAATCAAATAATTGCATTTTTTTAAACTTCTTTCCAGAAAATATCTTTTGGATGGTCAAATTTGACTCAGACAAACAACTGGATGTGTTCAGCACAACGGAAATCAATAAGATGTTAGTGGACAAAACCGAGGGTCCCCATATTGGAGCAAAAGTTATAGGCAGATACCTAAGTAGAGACGAGCCGGGACAAGTTTGGCACTGGAAAAGTAAGTATAATATCCCTTAGTTCGAAGATCAGTTATCATTGGTTATGACATTGACACAATGTTATATAATTCAGGGGTATAGTTTGATCGGAGAATGTAAATAATTAAAGCAGACACGATTGCATCTCTGAAAGGGGTATATTTAGTGAAACCGCCCGGGTGCTGTCAACTTATGCTGTAAGCAGGCGCGCCCAAGAAAAAGGATGACATACGTGTTTCTTTCACCGGTTTTTTTCAAGGATTGAAGGATGAGTCATGTAAAACCGTTTTGGCTGTATCAAAAACAGGAACTTTCAAGAAATAAGGTACTTTTTCAAACCTGAAAACGGTGAAATCCCCCTTTACGCACACAAAAATCCCAAACTATATATGGCTTCAGAATAAATCA
>JXSR01S001453.1:35874-55943 GCA_000969725.1 Ophiothrix spiculata
TTTTTTTTTTCTCCTGTGTGTGGGTCAAGTTTTTTTTTTTCACCTTTGGGTGGATCAAGGTTTTTTTTTTTCAAAAAACTTCCTGCTCCCCCCCTTGAAGTCTAATGGTGCGTCCCTTAAATGTGGAGGAACACTGTAAAAAATGTGTTTAGCGAGGAAGCACATTTTTGCTTTCACTTTGTAAACGTGTTTTAATATTTGATGTTTGATTTTTAAGGGGTTTCTCAGAGCTGCAAATCCTCCGTTTATTTTCTTTAAAAGTAGTATTTTGTAGATTTATTTGTGCTGATAACGAATCTAAAATTAAAAATGTAGGTCACCGTGCTCGGATTTAAGATTACATGTTTTCCCCCAAAATCACCCGATTTACCATACAAAGTATGGGGAAAGCCCCAAAACGTCGTTATGTGCTTGTAAAATAGTAAATGCTCCATTTATTTTTATATTTTTTACATATGTTAAACACACCTTTTACGCACTTTAAAATACTGACATAAAAAAATAAGGTCATCCTGTTAGTTTTCAAGAAAAACAACCCAAACTGGCATTTTTAAATAAAATTGATGACACATCTGCGTCTGCATAATTTCCCAATATATATTACAGCAGCTATGCGGTGCGTGATTAACCAAACGCGTTGGTAAAATATGCGTTCAGTTTGCATTGAATTTGCGCACGCTAAATGGATGCAAACATTTTTTTAAAATCTTTTGCTTTATATGAAAAAAAATCGTTATACCGCAGTTGCTTACCGCAGTCGTAAGCAACTGCATCTCTGGGAAAACCCCTTAAACACCAGCATCAATACATTCTAAACACACTTCTTACACTGAATGCGTGGACTTTTGATCAAATACCCACCACAAAAAACCTTTTGTTCTGATCAGATTAAACTGACATGCCTGTCAAGTCTCCCGATTTTAGGCGGGAGTCTCCCGATTTTTGGTAGTCGTCCAGCCCTTCCGATCGGGTTTTCATTTTACGACAAATCTCCCGCCTTTTGAAAAATTCTACCGCATTGTCCCGCTATAGCGAAAAAAATTCTTATAGGTAGCAAGTGTTGTATTACAGAAAAAAATAATTGCAGAAACGGTTTAAATCAATTTGAGTTCAGAAATTGAATATGAGATCGTTATGAGTCGTTTGTGCGCTAGTGAAACCTTTTTTTAAAGCTGCTCAAAAAGTATGGGTTGTTCCTTTTGGCCTCACATGTCAGTGTCCGTAGGCCTAAGTGTTATTCTTTATGGAAGTCTCCCGGCATAAGGCACGTCCACGTTGAGAGTTTCATTCTCAAGAAAACTAACTTCGAGTACGAATGGCTCGAATCGATTATACGTAGTGATATCGATTCTCACAAATAACCAAATGTTGACCTGTACCAATTACGCCGTCTGACACGTTATACTGCAAATTATGTATAGGTCAAATGAAAATTCAAAACAATATTCCCGGGGGCACCCAAGTATAGTGCAGACATAGCATAACATTAGGGTTGCTTTTTGAAGACAGAAGGGTGAAAGAATTAAGTGACACCATTTATGGTATCATCAACCATTTTCAAGAAATAATGTACTTTTTCAACCCATAGTGTTAAAATGGTAACGATAAAATCCCCATTTAGGGTGGGAATAGGGGGAAAGGGTATATTTTGGCTTCAGAAAAAAACACCTTTGGGATGTTTTGAAAAACCGTGGTTACGCCATGCATGCAGCATTGTACTTGATTGCCCTCGGGGGGTGGGGTGGGCGGCAGAGTTTACTAGATGTTGAATATCTAAAGTTGGGAGATAGATGAACTGAACATAGGTACAAGGATATAAAGCTATAACGATATGAATTTGCTCTATGTAGGCCCTATACTCTTTTCCATATTATAGAGAATGGTATGTTTATGTATATGGTCACTGAGAGTGGTTGCGGATCGTTCAGATAAGAATTTAAAAGTGGTCATATGTCCAAAGTATCTGCTTGAGAAAGAGCTCTCTGTGAGACCAATGAATGTATATGTATATGTGACGCGTTACATCAAAGGTACAAGTTCTCGGCCAAGCAAATTTTGAGATACAGGCAAATAAAGCTCGTAAATTACAAAGATAATAATAAGAAAATTGGCATCTTTATTCACCATATCTTCAAAATTTAAACTTCAATTTTCACAAGCAAGGTATCATTTTAAAGCTTAATTTATTCTCTTTAAAATAACACAGAAATCTCAATTTTGTCAAAGGTAGACAACTTGTACCTTTTGATGTAACGCGTCACATGTGGTCACTGAGAGTGGTTGCGGATCGTTCAGATAAGAATTTGTAAGTGGTCATATGTCCAGAGTATCTGCTTGAGAAAGAGCTCTCTGTGAGACCAATGAATGTATCCTTATTCATGTTGTCATCTGGTAACAGTAACACCAGTGGCAAGACATCAGCACTGAGGAGCTTGAGTTTAATTATAAATAACATAATTATATTGGTTCGAGAAATACCAGGTAAATACTAAGTTGACATTGAATGATATTTTAGTAAAATTAAAATGGGCCGTATTCTCGAACTACGTTTATCTAAACGTTGGTTAGATATAAAATTTTAGCTAAACTGAACTATGTACGTAAAAGATATATGCATAGTGACCTTTATACAGTTGAATTAATAATAATATAGTAGGCCCTATAGTCGTCAATGACTTTGCGTCACAAATAGGTCCCTCCAAATGTCTTGGATCTGTAACATATCCGAAAAAATGGTATAGTAAACATGCATTTTTGCTAAAACTCCTTAAATTTGACAAGGTTTGGTATCATAATTATAAAAAGTCTATTTATACTCTATTTATGTGTAAAAAGTAAACTTCCCATGATTTTATTAATGAAACTATAAAGCAATAGGGAACACGATTTCTTGTGGATGAGGCGACGGTGGAGGGGGCATATGATCATGATGATTATATGTAAAATTGTAAGAAAGTTACTAATGATTATTTTATAAACAAAATCAAAATGCTGAGATCATATTTTTTATATACTTCAAATGAGATATGTAGAATGTTAAAGCATGTATCGAATATTGACATACCATCCATATGTTGTTTTTAATTGTTTATAATATAGGGGTAATTTTCTCTACTTTACAATACGTGCATTTACACTCGAAAACTTTAAAACGGCATACCTTTTGACTGAGTTGACGTAGTTTATAAATTTTTTTTTTTTTCAAACGGAAATTTGACAAGGAATCCAAGTATGTGATTAATTTTCAGGTACTGTATACATGAAAAAATTATGATCGACAAATATCCCAAAAATTAATGAGTCGTTTCATAGATTTTGACCATCCTCAGTATTTTGACCACAATGAAATTGGTCACCAAATGTATTATTTTATGGAAGGCCATCATCATGATCATTACATCCATCAAGTAATGTTTGTGTCATCTGGATACACCTTTCCCCAACAAAATCTAATTGTGCCAAGTTGGTTGAACAAAATGCACTTTTATTTTAACCAATTATACGTACACTCTAAAAAATGACCGTATTTTTACTGTAGAAAACCAGTATTTTTTAACGGTGAATTCCCGTATTAAAATATTTATGGACGAAATGTAAATTTTACGTCTTTGTATGGGATTTTACTGTAAATATGTGGAAAAAACGGGGAAGTTCCGTAAATTAATAGCAAAAAAGACAATTTGACACCACAGAAAATATATACTAAATATAAAATATATCTGTAGTTATTGTACTAAGGCTGCATATTTTCCCTTGCCTTGTTCTTGAGTATGGCTAGGGATGCTTATTTTGACACTAAAAATCATCAGATTTTAAGTTGAAAACTGGTGTCAAAATCCACCTATGCTTTGAAACAGGTAGGAAAGGTCCATAAAATATGATTTAACGGTAAAATACAGTAAAATAAACAGCCACATGTAAAAATACAGTAAAATACCGTATAATAATTTACGGCAAAGTTGTAAATTTTACGGTAAAATGTTGGCAACCGAATTGCCAGTGATTTTACCGTAAAATTTACGGGAAATTTCTAAAATACCGTATAATAATTTACGGCAAAGTTGTAAATTTTTCGGTAAAGTGTTGGCAACCGAATTGCCAGTGATTTTCCCGTAAAATTTACGGGAAATTTCTTACAGTGTAGTGTACAATAATCAAAGTCGCTGGAAAGATCTCTCCTGATCCCTTTAATTGTGTTTCACCTGCATATTTCTATCTTCCAGGACAAAAAAGTAAAAAAGATGCTGACATCTGGCATGATCTTAACGAGGATGGTGAAGTGAAACCAGATTGTGTGCCCACTGGTATGTATATTATGAAATTGAAATATTTTGTTAAAACAGGGATAACATCGCTGGTTAAAGACGGGTAATTCATGATTCTAATGTAATGAAACCTCACCTTTTTTCCGTCTAAATGAGAAGAGAAGTACAACAGGAATAGGTGCAAATTTCAACAGATTTGGATCATTCATTTTAGGGTATGAAGTTTTCAATCTTAATCTCCCTATTGTTATGTACTCTTTTGATTTACTGTCGGGCACCGACTAAGTAAAATGCAACACATTCGGATTTTTCTATTTTTGGGGGAACGGTTTGGGAATTGTAACACACAGTAATGCATCCTTTTAACCATAAATTTGATAGATAGACCTTATGGTTGCAACGTGGACATGGTCTATGTTTAATAAACATTGCCCCTAATACAAAAGATAACGGCATAGGCCTACTTACCGTACCTTCGGAAAGTAGATACAATATAATAGTATAGAATTGTCCCATCCCCGGCGAGTAGCTCAAAACTTTTTTTCTCAATTTCATTTTATATCTTATAAAGCATTACTTTGTTACCCATCTCTATATCATTGTCTGCAAACCAATGCGATACATCAATTTGAAAAAAAAAAAACACCTTTGACCATGATGACCAAAAATGCTACTTGTTAGTGACAATGTCCCCCAGAAAACCAAGACCGTATACCATTAGGTGTTTTGCATTTTTATAAAGACTATATACATTGTTTATTTCAGATATTACAGGGCACCGTGGACAAGATGAGATCCAATCATGTTCAAAAGATGAGCAAGGTATGTAGGCCTTTGTACATTTTTTGAATTTGACAAGAAATCTTTGGCCTCAAATATATTGACCGGTACTTTATGTAGTGTATATCCATGCATCCTTCTCACCCATTCGCAGTACAGTACTCTTTCTTTGTTTTGTTTTTGCAGCAGGCAACGGCAGTTCAGTTGAGCGGATGAAAAGAAAGAGAAGGGCAGAAGGAAAGGAAAACAAGAAACAGAAAAAGAAAGTTCTTACAGATAAGAGTAATTTCCAGCATGGACAGTCAGGTATATTGGGTTTTTTTTTTAATCACGATTAATTCGCAATTAAAATTACCATGATTACGGTGTCTGATCCGATCACGATCATATTTCGTATAACCAAATTGCTGCATATGTGAAAATGATGGATTTTATATCTGAATTATGATGAACATGATTAAGACAGTAGTCAATAGCTGCAACTGACTGACGGGTGGTGAGACCCAAGTTGAGAAAATTAGACTTTAACCCCGCCTCCAACACGTCAAAGTGAATTTGGTTTTCTGGCTTTTGCAAACGAAACTTTAGAAATGAAGAGGGTAGTTATTTTGTATATACATTTTGGTAGGATTATTAGTATAATTATTGGAATATAATAACAGGAATAAGCCCTGATGATGACCCCCGTGATACAGACCGGGATGGGCAGGGATACTGACATTGGGCTGCTGTATAGCAGATTTCCCATTCCATCTTTCTTTATCTATTGCTATTGTTTGATGCTGGATTGATACATGAACATGACTTGGTAGCTGTTATGAATTTTCATAAATATTTGCTATACCATTGCATTGCAGCACGTCCAAAACAGGCTATACCTAAAGGAACACAGCGCAAGAAAGCAAAGTCCTCTGTTTCAGGAGCCACACAGTTAAATACGGTGTCAAGTAAGTTTCATAAACTGATAGCAGTGTACATATGTTGATGTGTCTTTTTGTCTGTCAGTGCTATATTTTGGTTATATGCAGGATATAACTCGGAATCTAGACTCCATTTTAAAAACCGCGTGACATGGATCAAACACCAGTAAGGTGACCATTTAAAGATATATATCAAATTTGTCTGCTGAAATCCTTTACGAACTGCCATTCGGCGAGACGTGTTTCCGTTTACCCTGATCCAAGCATATATTTTAACCGATAATATATATATATATATATATATGAATTTTCATAAACATTTGCTATAATACCATTGCATTGCAGCACGTCCAAAACACCAGCCAGGAACACAGCCCAAGAAAGCAAAGTCCTCTGTTTCAGGAGCCACACAGTTAAATACGGTGTCAAGTAAGTTTCATAAACTGATAGCAGTGCTATATTTTGGTTATATGCAGGATGTAACTCGGAATCTAGAATCCATTTTAAAAAACGCGTGACATGGATCAAATCGGAGCATTTGTCTTGTGTACTGTTATTTGTGTTCGTTTTGATGTTGTTGTTTTGGCCTATTTTAGTAACTTATTTTGTTTTAGGGCATCATCACTTCAGGTTTTCTTGGCCTTTTGATGATGTCCTCAATATCATTTTTGTTTTATCTTTTGATGTGTTTTTATCAAATGTGTGTACCTGTTGATATTGAAATAAAGTTTGATTTGATTTGATTTGATATATATATATATATATATGTATTATATTTGAATGTTTCTTTTCATTTACACAGAAAAAACATTGCAAAGACGGCAGAGTATAGACACACAGATGGCAATACTGGACACATTTAGGACAGACATGATTATCTCCGACGACAGCGATGCAGAAGGTGAGTCTGTTGTACCAATGAATACTTTGGTTATACATACACGGAAAGGCTTATAGGCGGGCCTATAGGTGATCCGCCGAACTATGAAACTAGAACTTTCGAGTCTTAAAACCTTGAGTTCAAGAGACTTTGAAAACCTCCACACCGGTGTAGCAGGAATATAAGTCCGTTGTTCTTATTTGTCCAGTATACTGTTAACTTTGTGCAAAAAAAATATTACAAAATATTGTGACGATTAGGCCTATCATGACTATATTATCCTTGTCTCATTCTTTCGTTTTTCTTTCGTTTGTTTTAGATGCACCCAATGACATGAATGATGACAACGTATTCCAGCTGGCTGGGCGAAAGTCTGTAGAAGCTACGAGAAGCTTAGATCTTGCTGTAAGTAAAATTCTTCACATACATGTAAGATACTGAAACCAAATCTATGCTGAAACACTCCGGACGGCAGCCCATCATAAACTACTATTTCTTATACAAAATATTGCTAAATCCATCATACCTTCGTCCACCTTTCATTTCTCAAGTAGTAAATAACAATTTTTTCATAATTTTCACTCCCTTTTCTAATGAATTACATGACACTTTCCATGGGTCAATTGAATGGTAAAAACTATGAATTCTTAATAAATTCTCTAGTTTTTACACAATCGACCATGTATTGGATTCGAGCCCAGAACCACTCGTACTCCAACCATCGTTTCTCCGGGTTGTAACGTATTAGTTTTCTTCATTTTCTGCTGAAGAATTTTGTATGATTCAGCAGCATCAGAGTTAAATATGTTTTAATCTGTTTTATTCTTGTCCGTTTGTTTCGATATCACAGAAAGAGACAAAAATCATAAAACTGAAAAAAGATATAGAGGAGTTGAAAGAGAGACAGAGCAAAACAGAACGGATATTACAGGGATTACAGAACATAGAGAGAGCAGAAAAGGGTATGTAGAGATTAAAGTATCCAATTATCCAAATTCTTAGTTAATGGCCAGACACTCAACGACCGATTTTCTTATTCACTTCTACTAATTTGTACTTGTTTTCGCTGATTTGAAGATTATAACTTTAACACCGATGATTCCACCGGGAGGGCCACTATAATATAATGTTGCCGTTGTGAAAACGCTAAAGGTTCCGGGGGACTCTCATTCCTAGCCCCAGGCTTTGGACCCGTCCCTAGGAATAATAGTCTTAACCCGGACATCTGTACCTGATTTTACGTCTAAATAGTGTAGTAAACGGGCAAGCGGACCTTTGTTACTCTCACAGCAATCACAGCAATAAGTGTCCATCTGGATTAAATGTCCGTTTACGCTACGTTTGTCATTAACAAAGAGTCTAGTAAATAGTTAAAAACCGACGACGACTTCACTGTACATTTGGTGTTTTGAATTTAAAAAATTCCTTGTACACTTAATTTGACACTTTTCAGTAGAAAAGTGTTTTAGAAAAATTTAGTTAATTTGACAAGATTGTCAAAATCATACATTATATATTGAAAGTTACATCATTTATGTATCCCATTATGAAATATATGCTTAGATTTCAAGCACTAATCAAAACACTAGTTTGTCCATACTTTCTGAACATGTTTAATATCTAATCTCAATCTAAACATTAAATTTCTTCAGCAGAATTATATTGAATACACTGTTTTCAATGAGCAAATGTTATTTGAAATATGAGGAAGAATCGGACATGCTTAGGTTGTAAACATGTTTAGCTACCTATAAACACCAGCTTGTCCATACTTTCTATTACCTCATTAACAGTGTTGCAACCGCTCTGAACTGGACAATGAATCTTGTGACTAAGGTTCGAACCCACTGTGACAGCGCTATGTATGATGATACTTTTTATTTTCATGCATGTCTAATTTCAAAGTCCAAGTGCTTAATGTAAAGGTTCGGTCGCCAATATTTTTTCCCGTTTATTTACTATTCATTTATTAATTAATTAATTTTATTTATTTATTTATTTGCAAACTTATTCATTTATTATGAATTTATTTTGTTCTTTGGACAGATCAACTAAAAACGGGTGTAAAATATGCTTAGCATTTTTAAGCATTTTCCTTATGTAATAGGGGATCCACTCTGTAAACCCTAACGGACCATCAACTATGGTAATGTCGTCCCTCGGACAACAATCTCAGTGATGGATGTGCACCGGACGCTTAGTTTGGGATGTATTTCCTTGGACTTTGAAACCTGAGGGTTCGTTCCCTAAAAGACAATCATTTCAAGGAAGGATTGTCCATCATGTAATTATTCCCAACGAATCAAAGTCCACATTCGAGACTTGCATACCTGGATGCTGGACTATAATAACCTATAGATGACCACCATTTCAACTCATGCCTGCACCAAATGCCCCCTACCTTATTTGTGTGCGCACATTAGTACCAGATGGTCCCTACTTTAAATATCACCTTGACACATCCATGTCACTTTAAACAGGGAAGTGCCCCCCTGAGGGCTGCATGCTTGAACAAACATAAATGACTTTAATATAGGCCTGCAGCCTAACCCTCGTCTAACCAAGCCTTTTTGTAACACGTCAAACTTTTGGAAAGGAACCTCATACGAACTTGGTTTTACTATCAACAAATAGGTATATGATGGTTCCCCCCTGGCCCTATCCAACGATACAAAGATCAAATCGGCCAAGGCGTTACGTTATTATGACGTCATAAAGGTCTTTGACACTAATTTTTTTATAAATAACGGAGTTTCGTCGGATTTTTGCAAATAAAGAAGGGAAATGATAATTGTATGCCCTGAAGTTTAGGCCTCATAGCATGAATATATTTTAATATATATACTACATTAATGGCGTTTTAAAATTGTCAAAATGTCACAGGTTGCAAACCCCCTGCACCCCAACTTTAACGGCCTACCCTAACCCCACCTTAGTTGGTTACCCCCTAGTTTTTTCATTAAATCTGATTTAAAAGATATAACCAAAAGCCTGCGGTCGGTTGCTTTTGCGTTTATACTGCGGGAAAAACCCCTTAGGGTGTTGCAACTACACCACACCCCACCCACTTGGTTCGACGAGGTTAAAGCTTCTTGAAAGAAATACCGATTTTACCTTCTCCCTTATTGCACTAATGAATCCAATATTGTTGTCCCGGGATTGTTGTACAAGTAAAGCCTTCATGTTTGTGTACTTTCTGTTTTTCAGATAACTCTACGAAATTAGACTTTATCCTTCAGAGACTTCAGTGTCAACCACCAGCCCCGCCACCAGCAACTTTCATGCCAATGGGATATCCAGCATTTAGTACCGTACAGTCATCGCCACCGTCCCAGTCATCGTCGCAATCCTCACCGTCATCATTGTCATCGTCACAGTCAACATCTTCACCGTCAACGTCATCCTCACCCTCAACGTCATCATCACCATCAACGTCATCGTCAATGTTAGCGCCACCTCAGCCTCAGCCTCAGCCTCAGCCTCAGCCTCATGCTCAGTCACCTCAGCCACCGCCAGTAATAACAAGAACGTGCAGCGTAAGTATTGTATAAAAACAAGGTAGGCCTACGTGTACAAAAAACATGTACACACGTGTCAAAAGAGATGTTTGAATATGGGGTTGAATACTCCCTGGGAGTTGATAGGCAGAAAAGTAAGTGTTCAATTGGGAATGAGGCGGAAAAAGGAAATCTACTTCGGTTTTCCCGGTTTCCCGTGAAGATGGGGGGGGGGGGGGGGGGTCTCACTAGAAGGTTTAGGGTGCATTTTCGTAATGTTAAGTTTGATGGTTGGGTTTTCGGCACAGATCCAATGCCAAGCGCACAATTTGCAATTTTTTTTTTGAATATTTTACCAAAAAAGAACCAAATTTACTCAAAATTGGATGCTTTTTCGCATAGGTATAGAGATGGTCAACATTCTGAAGTCCACTTTGAACATCGGCTAACAAATATTTTCTCTAGGAAAATTACTACTTTATAACAGGGCTTTTCTTATATCAGATTTCGTTATAATGAGTTTCTACTCTATGTAAAAAGCTATTGTTGGTGTTAAGGCTATAGTCCCTAAAAACGTCTCGCTCGGCTGAGGGTCAAGTTTACTGCAAGTTTTTACCTACTTACACTTATCAGAATATCACAATTTTTGGCGTACATATAGAGTCTCTAGTTTATATATAGAACTTTACTAGTGATTTTACGTCCATTATCGAGGTCAAAATGACGCCTATAAGACTACTTCGAAAAAGTTCACCCCTTTTTGCTGAAACCTCTCATAATTTCATGATGTTCGAACAGTCGACTGGTTTCAAATTTTGACAGATTGTATGTATGCGTGATTCTTTCAATGATCTACAAAAATATTTTATTAATATGCTGTGTTGATTTTGAATGATAATGTAACAAACCAGAAAAACCGACGTGAATTATGACTCTTGTGTTCGCCCTGTTTGAGCTGTGAATTGCCTATTTTAAGTATCTCTCTATTTTGTCTGACGTACGCATTTGCATAATTGACTTACAAATTGAGCATTCCAATGAGGCAAAGATTTCAATTTTTATGTAAACAAAAGAAAAATACCTCATTAAAATGTTTATGTTTTAGATTTTAGTTCACGATCTCAACGCTCTCTTGATAGCTCAGCGGTAGATCCCTCGCTTCGTAATGCATACCTAACCCCTGCCATAATCCATGGTTCGAGTCCCCGCAAATGCAGTGGAAACTATTTATCTTTCAAGTTCATGATGAAAAAATATAGTTGGGATTTACATTTTCCTGAGCAGAAGGATTCCCTTTAACCTTAAGACTTATATTGCCGATGATCGAGCAAGCCTTTCCACGGTGTCCAGGTCGCACCTTAAACATTAGGCCTATGGTTATCTGAAATTTCAGTTTAGCATTCAAAAAGGTCATACCATTTTGCTCAAGGGACCTAATACACATTGCTTTCCAAATGAAAAAGATGGGCTTTTAAGTTCATACGCGTGCCTCATGTTTATATAAACAAAGTATATCGTGTATGCCAACCTATATGTATATTAATAATTATTTGTCTTTAACAATGTTCTCGATCTCAGTAGCCAATTAAATTTCTTTTCAAATAAATAATAATGTTGTTTCTTTCTATGTTTGCTTATTTTCATTTTTCACTACAGCTCATAGCCCCTGCATTCTTAGAAGAAGCCATTCACGAGGGGAGTGCGAGAAAGGCCGCCACTCTTCTCCTCGTCAAAATGTTCGGGGAGGAGAGTATGGCAACTCATTCTTATAAATGCCAACAAGGGAAGACGTCGCTCCCTCCATTGGACACGGCAAAAGTTAATGCCGTAATTGGTATGTTCATTTTTCTTTTTAACTTACTTTGCCATTGACTAATATAGCAATAATTGTTTGTTTTTTGTACTACTTCACTAGAGCCTACGGACAGGCCATTATTTACGTACATAAACTTTGATTTTTTTCATATATAAGATGATTAAGGTGCAGTATTCTTTCTATTGGTAGAAAATAATGGAGTATTGCCATGCAAGGAATGTGAAATTTTGTAAAAAAGACACGAGCACCTCAACTTTTTTTACGGCCTCCAAATAATTGCACTTCGGGTGAATACCTGTCCCTGTTACACAAACACTTGTGAAATTGAATTCGAGGTTTACGATTTTACAAAAATATCGAAATGGTGATGACAGGATTTAAATGCTAGCCCTAAGAAATCGCGTTTTACTGCGAACTTTTGTGATACAGTTGCCAAAACAATCATGTTCGTCAAAAATTCATTGGGTTCCTTGTAGAACCAAAAAAGGTTCAGAAAAGGTTCTTCAGCCACAAGCATGACAAGATGGTTCCCTGAGCTTCACGGAACCTTTTGAGCAACTTAGACCAGGGAAATCTCAAGGTTGTAAAACAGATATAGAGAAGTTCTCAGGAGAGAATATTGTAGAGGACTATCGGAATGGCTTCTCTTCCCTACATTTGCAGTTTATATGAACACAAAAAGAAAAATAAGCCCACATGGCCTACTTGAATTGTTAAAGGTTCAACAAAGAACCGCCAAAGATTCTTGTCAAAACCTTTTTAGATAGTCCCTAAAATGGTTCCACATACAGGACAAAAAATTTCTTTTTCGAACCATTTTTGTATAATGCTCCTCCTACACCAACCATTTATGTGGGAACCGGATCGGTGCACTGTAGATATATATTTAAAACGTGTAATGTTTAAATATCAACGTTATAAAGACACGTTAACCTGATAGATTAACAAATATTTGTGATCTGTGTTTTACGCTTTTTTCAGACGCCGTCATATCATTATATCCTGCGTGTAAATCGTACGAGGGAGCAGCGGGGAAGACTCTGAAAGTTAAGATTGGTAGATTTGTGAGCGACAGTCTGTACCAAAAGAGAAGGAAATTCCGTAAGCTCAAAGAAGCATCTGGCACAGCAACCGCTACCACTTCAACTGGACCCACCCGTGACTTAGCAAGTGCAGGAACCGCACCCACTACTGATAGCAGCCTACCTGATGCATCTACAGCAACCGCTACCACTTCAACTGGACCCACCCGTGACTTAACAAGTGCAGGAACCGCACCCACTACTGATAGCAGCCTACCTGATGCATCTACCCATGCCCCAGCATCCACCGACAGTGATGGGCTTACATTTACTCAACTTTGAGGGATTTAGGATTTATAAAACACTGTAGGCATTTCTATTGATTAATGTAAAAAAGTATACAGTAGAAACTCATTTAATGATATAATGAAATCTGATATAAGAAAAGCCCTGTTATAAAGTAGTAATTTTCCTGCACCATTTTACTAATTTCTTTTGTTTTTTATTGTTTTAAAAACCCTGATATAACGAAATTTTGGATATAAAGAAGTTATTTGTCTGTCCCCAGCAACTTCGTTATAATGAGTTTCTACTAGTACTGTATACTAGTTAGTTAAAGGAAAGTAATTCGCTTCGGGCATATTCATGGTTTTGAGATCACCTCGGGAAAATAATTTAAACCATGCCCCTCAAAGCAGTCAATATTTGTATACTTTATCCAGTCGGGCATGTAAATTTTCAAAGCTACCGCGCGCCCGGCAAAAAAATGATTAGATACGGGCCAAATTATATTCATTTTTGTTTGAGCTACCAAATATTTATCTAGTAATACAATTTCAATAGTACTAATCAACAACGGATAATTGGTGCTATAAATCACCAAACAAATTTAGTGAGAATGTTTGGTGATTTGAACACCAATTGTTATTGATTAGAAGATCATCGGCATTGGAATTATATTACTAGATTTTATAAGATAACAAATACTTGTTACACAAAATATTTGGTAGCTCAAGAAAACTATAATTTGGCCCTAATTGTATACTCAACATTATGTCAACAAACTTTTGACCCGTCTGAAAATAAAATCACCTGTCGGGCAAATGCTTGTGCCTAGCCCTGATCCGATGGTTTGCCACTGGGAGCAGTTATAGACTCTTAATTTTGCAAAACCAGCTGTATATAATTGTAATATTTCTGTTTTACAACATTCAGTTTTTATTGACACATAATACTGTGCATGCTGTACAAAAAGGTATGTTTTCCATGTGTTAATAAATCAAGCAAATGTTTGAAAACGATGATTCAGTTTTTAATAAAACAGATATCAATCCAACCATAGTGTGATAACTCTTGTCTAAAAGTGAGGTTACCTGTGAATATAAGTGTCTTTTACAATCTGTGCTATATACCGCAATGAAAATTCGTGAAAGGAGTATGGTCTTATCTGATTGGCTCAACTTTTTAAATTTTGAAAGCAAAATTTTCTCACACCTCATGTGAAATTCCACAGCTGAAACAAGCTCCGGTTTCAATTAATATTTGTTGTTTTCATTTAATAAATGTACACATCACTTACATCAGTGAAGAATAAGACAACCTTCAAATACGAAATTGCTTTTAAAATCAACATGGATGTATACATTTGATATGAAAAAAAAACCCGGACCATTCTCCTTTGATGTTTAACAAGATAAACCCCGGTAAACACGGGTAGGAAATTTCAGATGTAGGCCTATATTTCTGGAATGACAATATTGATATAAAATTGGATGGATTGAGTTTGATACAAAAAGATATTGGTCGAGCTATGAGTTTTACGAAATATCGTGCGAGACGCGCAGCGTCGAGCTCGATATTTCTAAAACTCATAGCGAGACCAATATCTTTGAGTATCATGCGAAAAAATCCATCTAATTTTATCATTATTATGTTCAAAATCTGATATTTTATATCCTGTCCGATATCCCTGACCGATATTTTTGGAAATCGGACAGCTCAGAACATAATAATGTTTGAAAGCGGTAAGCTTCATTATTATAATTTTATATCCGCGCATAGATAACGCATCACATTTAATGTTTTAATGTGAGTGGTCGCGTTTCAAAACTGCAGTCTGAGTTGTAGTCCTACTTGTTCGAAGCGGTCGAGTATACAACGTGCAGAAAGAAGCTTTAACTTGACTTTAAATTAATGCCCCTAAACCAATAATGTACATTTAAACCGGTTACCCCCCCCCCCCCCCCACCCCCCACAACTCATTTTGGTAATATTCTTCAAATTTGAAAACATTATTAATATTGAACACATCCCTTTTGTTGAAAATTGGTTTGAAAATACACGCATCAATATTCCTGCATTTCTTGTCAAGATAATTTTACATCAGTCATTAAACAAACGCAATGATAAAACACAATTCGACAACGATATAGGCCTAATGTTATGCAACGTAGGCCGGTATCAAGTATATTCGGAAAAGAGCAACCCAGTGTGAAAGGAATCTTAGTCTCCCTGAAATGGTAGTCCGCCTTCCATAGACCATAACAGATGTTGGGCGAGAATTGTTAGCCGAAACTTTACTGTACAACCCGAACAATAAGAACGGGGGACTCACATTCCTGCTACACCGGTCCATATATACAGTTTTAAAGTTTGACCCCCCCCCCCCCACAGGGGCACTCAAGTATAATGCTGCAGGCATAGCGTGACCACATATTTCCAAAACACGCCATAAAGGGTAATTTTTCTAAAGCCAATATTTACCCCCATACCTATGAATTAAATATCACCATTTCTCTGTCAAAATTCGCGTTCAACAGGTAAAATAACAATTTTGAAAAGATTCCAAAATTTGCGCTATTTAACGCCTGCGTATTTTTGAAGAACATTGGACAAAATTTCTAAATTTTAATTGTGGATGAATACACTTCATATGTTAGAAAATAACATTCACTCAAGACAATTTTGATCAAAACCTTCAGAAAAGTCAACAATTTGAATTTTATTTTGCTTATTGATTTTGGGTTTTTCTCTAAACATATTTATTGATTTATTTATTTAGAGACAGCCAAAGATTTGTTGGTAAAACATCCCTTTCACATCATAGATTGCAGATAAATCAAAAGAAATGATCTCCTAAAAGAAGAATTTTAAATATTCAACTATATATATCAACAGTATTTATCGTTGTCGACAACAATAATTAAAATTTAAAATAAAAGAATATTTATATATATTGGTATATATGGTTTGAATTTGACAATGAAACTTTGCATGCTGTCATTATTACTTCTATATATTATTTCAAATGATGCAAAAATCTCAAAATATTTGGAGAAAAAATAGGGGATGATGCTCAACTATCAAAATACCAGTACGAAGAAAAGGACCGATTGAAGATACAGAGAGCCTTGATTGTGCTACCCGAATTTGCGGTATGAACTTAATCAAAAGGAACTCATAAACATGATAAAGCACACTATCATTGACTGTCCCAAAAAAGTGTGTCTCAGGCACCCCCGTACGTGCATTGGGTGTAAAAATGAATTCAGCGCGTAGAGCTAAGCGCTGCTGTCATTTCCTGCAATTTTACCTTGAATTTTGCGTTTTATTTCAACTCTCAAAATGTACGCGGACGGTTCCGTAGACCAATGATTTTTTTTCCTTCAGAATTTGGCATTTCAACTTATTCAATATTGAAGGAAACATTTACCCATGCAGGGACTTGTAACTTTAGTAAAAAACGCTGATCTATTCAAGGGAAATTTTTATAATCTTTGCCGTATTAATGTGCCGGGGGGAGGTAACTGATATTGGTTTCCGAGTAACCACCCGAGTTCCGCAGAATCCGAAGGTGACCCTATGTGAGACCGAAAATTTGCAAAAATGAAAGGCCAAATTTGATACCCTATGTGAGACCTGCAGAGCACCAGGTCGATTTTGATACCCTATATATTGCAAGTCTCGACATGCTCGACACCTGTCCAGGTCTCGCGCTTTTTTGGTAACGCGGGTGGTTACCCGGTCAAAATACCCAGTTACTCAAAGTGCTCACTTATCCTGTTCATTCATTTAAGGAACATATAATAAAATAACTGGAAATATATAATACATGCAAAACTATACAAAATTAAAATACAGTTAAACCTCCTAAAAGGAACATTAATCAAATCAACTGTACAAATCTATGAAAATGACCTGCATTTAGATTTGAAAGAATAAAGATCAAGGCATTCTTTAACATCAGAAAATTTGCCATCTAATTTACAGTATCGTATGGGTAACAAACATTTGGTCCAATGTATATGGTAATTCAATAACACGTAAAAAGAAAGAAGGAAAGAAACCAAATGTCCGGGCCAAATGTTTGGTAGCGGAAATTTTGTTTGGAGGTCGTCTATGATTTGGCCCTTTCTTGCAAGCAAATTAGTAATGTCAAAATTACCAGACAGGCGACGCCCCTAGCCTCAGTTTGAGGCCCACGTAGTCTTTTGATTGTAAAGCATATGCTCCGGCATAGGCCTAAATGTAGATGCATATGTGTACCGCCGCGGCAAAAGGGACCAGTTGTCGGCTCGTACATGTTGCTCCTTGTAGCATATCTAATGTATGGTATTTGTATACATCAGATATGCTACAATGAGCTACATGTAGGAGTCGACAACTGGACCCTTTTGCCGCGGCGGTACACATATTGTTAATCTTCTACTCTAGCTGGTCATAGACAAATTAAGCTATATCGAGGTCTACAAAATGGCCAGGTGAAAAGAAGTGGATAAATAATTATGATTGGATTTGGGAAACTTCTTGTGGTGTTGAATTTATGGAAAAAATAAAAATAGATGGGAAATGGGAAAGAAGTATAAAAATGGAATATGGAAAATGAAATCTAAGCTTCAATATTAAAATCTACGCAAATTGAAATTAATAAAACAAATTAAATGTAAATTTACATTTAAAAAAGAGAAAAGAAATTAAACATACAACGATAAAGGAAACAGAAGTAAGGTTTACCTGGGAAGATTACCACCCAAGCCAAAGATAAAGGGACACCTAAAAGACTTGGTCAAGTCTACGACGCTCCACGTGTTTACAATAAAGTACATGCAACTTTGTCGCTCATTGCTTTTTCAGATCTGAATTGGTTTTGTGGATTCAACATTTTCAAGTATTGATCTTTAATTTTTGATGATGGGAAATCATATTTAAAACGTGCTTGGTCGGTTAGAACAAACTTAGCTAAACTTGAAATATGTTAGAGGCAATGCAAATCGCTTATTTTACTGTAATAAATTAATTTTAAATTTTACTGTAGGCCCTATTAAATCATATATCATGATGATATCATATATATATTGTTTGATTTTCATGTGATTTGTTATGTCTGTAATAACCTTAGTTTGTAAACATCCATCGATCTACGCTGTGATAATTTATCAATGATTAATTAAGTATAATTACTATCTGAAAGGAATGGTATTGATTGTCAAGAAAATGGATCATTTGTCCTTCTAGTTCGCCGCTAATACGCAAAGAATCACCACTGGAGCAGCGCTATCCCCGGGAGCGCTATAGACTCACCACCAGGTATACATGGTATACATCAACATTTAATAACATGATCAACATCAACGCTTCCGTGTTTATATTTAGTGTCAAAACAGGTTATTTTCATAAAATTTCAATAACACGAACAATATTAATAACATCTTTAAATTGTTTCAAACATCTTCACCAATATTAATAAATTATTAGTCTCTACAGATACAGTCGATAAGAATATTTCAAACATCTTAATCAGTATGTCATTCGAACAATAATGATCCATATTATCCTCGGCCACTTCGTTCAACAGTAGAAATTGATCTATACATTAAAGTCACTTTAAAACTATGTACAACCAACATTGTTTTCAACAACATTGGTCCCCTTTTAGTCGCCTCTCATGACATGCAGGAGATCGGGCCTATTGCAACAAGTGTTTTTGGTAGATCGAGATACCGGGTCGTACTTATCTCAGGTCGAGATAACGTGTTTTTTTTTTAAATAATTTCTTCCACTGAGCGCAGTGAAATCGGAGTGAAATATAAGATGCAATGTATTTTGTTTTTAATAAAATTCCCCCGGCAAACTCGCCGGCAAAATCTACACCTTTTTACGTCCATGGCCGTATTCTAAAGATGTTCACCCAAGTTCAGCGTAATTCGTAAAGGCAGACTATTCAATAATCAAATCATAAATAATAGGCCTATTGAATTATCTCATGCATCGCGTGTCGTTACAATGTATTTGAGAAGCTAAAAGAAAGTGATAATTCAGAATATAACTTGAAGCAATAAGTCTTGGTAGACCCATTACGATGATATAATCGAGAATACGGTCAATGATTACCAAAATATTTGGTAAGGGTCTTTCTAGGGAACTTGGTTTTGTCACAGTCATTTCAATCCAAAGCAAACACAACACAATGCTCTAATAAAAATCAACCTTATATCATTACTGATAACCAATCGATTCACCGCGCATGACCAATAAAGAATATGAGAAACACGTGAACATTAAAACTGTCACAGCTCTTCAAATATATTACTCAAACACTTAAGTAATTAGTCTAACAAACCACACACTTCACACCTGCAATGGCCCGCTGATTTCTATTCAACTAACAATTGATTTACGAACACGAAGAGGGAGTCATAACTCCGTTGCTCGAGTAGTTTATGTATCGTGAAATGCCGTATCTCTCAGTTGACGACGATTTTTGGGGTTTTTGTGTCCGAATTTACGGCCCGGATTGGCACCGTAACAGCCCCATATCAGCCCCATTTCTATTGTTTTCTTACTACGTTGACGGAGACTTTTGGTGAACGGAGAAGAATATTTTTGATAG
>JXSR01S001453.1:58013-70726 GCA_000969725.1 Ophiothrix spiculata
CTGTTTGATTGATTGAATGTGAAAAATCACATTCTGTCAACAGATTAAATCATGATTACACGAACAATTCCTTTTTAAAGGAATTTTTATTTCAACTACCGGCCGCTGTTGTTTGGTAATCACATCATGATTATACTTCCTGGCCAAAGAATGGAACTAGTCATCGTCAGATTCAAGGTTGTAGCCACGGTGGGCGGGGCCGCCCGGCACTCTAAATCTCCGCCCAGAAGTCAGGGTCAAAATTGGTTGCGCCACCCGGCACGAACATTCTCACACTGAGTAAAAAAAACAAGAATATATTGCAAGGTTTCCTCTATTTTGGTAATATTTATTTTGCGTATCAGGTATACATGTATTTTGAAAATAAATATTAATTCTTACTGCCGTGTGATAGTAATATGACGTTTTCAATGCACAAAATAGCAGTATTTGAGAGTTGATTTTTTTGAAATTTCTCATAGCTGAGGGCGGGCCAAGTCCCCCCTCAGACTCCCCCCTGGCGATGCTATCGCGTCGCTGTGAAAATAGCCTAGCTACAATCCTGGTCAGATTACAATTAGTTAACAAAATCTACTGATTTTTTTTTTAGATTTAACAATTTGTAAACTATGGATTTGAACAAGCCTTCTATTACTATTAAATCAAGCCACACTATTATGTACATGATAAAGGTTTAACCTAGGATGTAGATGGCCTAGTTTTATTCTAATCTTTAATGTTAAATCCATTGTGGTGTCTTAATGACATTAATCTGCCGTAATATGCTATAGCACACCATCATGACTTCTGGCAATATAGCATATGACACCATTCTTAAATTTCACTTGCTAGATGAATTCATGTTGTATCGTTCTTGACAGGGATTGTTTGGTAATCACTGCTCATCACATCACATCACTGATATGTGCCCTGGGCTAGATTTTGTCCTATATTGTCAGTGTTATAGATACAGCAAGTCTTGTTATCCTGGAAGTGGTATAATGGGTCAATACAGCACAGTATTTTTCCATAAGGATTATTTTCAGAGTGAATGATCCTGCTCATCCTGTTCTCATCACGGTCTTTTTCTGTCTCCCACTGTACTCATCTGCAATCCTACCATAGAAATACATCTTTTATGGTCAATCTTAGCGCACATTTTCCTCAAGCATGTTGAAATTACAGTCTTGTATCAGTTCATCTGAACTGCATGGTTGAGGCAATTTAATTTGGCAACTTGGGTTTAGTTAGCATTTATGACAGAATTTAGGTCAGATTTAGATTTGATTTGAATAGACTGGAGACAAACTAGTGATATAATAATAATAATAATAATAATAAAATGGCGCTTTTTGAGCGCAGAAATGCCCAAGGGCCTCTAGGCGCTTTACAAAAGATATACATAATAAACAAGCATAAAAAGATCAAAAAGCTGATAAAAAATACATTAAATACTACAATTCAAAAGCTATGATACAGATAAAATACACCTTAAAAAGTACTGAAAATACAAAGCAGAAGAATGATGAAAATGGAACTGAAGCATGAGATAAACAGTGAGCACAGGCATATATACGCGCAAAAACAGACAAACAGACATTGATCCCATGCTTATTGAACAAATGTGTTTTCAACAGTTTCTTAAAAACGGCAACTGACTTGGCATTCTTGATATGTTGCGGCAGTCCATTCCACAGTTTGGGTGCTGATACCGAGAAGGAACGCTCGCCATATGTCGCAGTTGATACTTTGCGTGGAATTGAAAGTAGAGAAAGTGCAGAAGAACGTAATGTACGACTAGGCGTATATAGATTGAGGAGGTCTTTGATGTATGGTGGTGCAAGTCCGTTGAGTGCTTTATAGGTGATAAGAAGAATCTTGAAAATAATACGATCTTTCACCGGAAGCCAATGAAGTTCATCGCAACGTAATTCACTGATGCTGACATGTTTACCTCGTAAACCTAACACAAGACGCACTGCACTGTTCTGAATACGTTGGAGCTTTGCTATCAGCGAACACGGAAGACCATATAAGAGGCTGTTATTAGCATCAATTCTAGATGTAACAAATGCATGTACTAAGCGCTCAGCCGTGTGACGATCAATATATCTGCGAATTTGACCAATTTTATAGATGGCAAGAGACGCAGAGCGACAAACCTTGTTCACGTGTGATGAAAGAGTCATATATTTGTCCATTTGTGCGCCAAGATTTTGAACTTCAGACGCGATGTTAACATCCGAATTTCCTACAGTAAACGAAGATACTGGTATTGGATTCTTCTTAAACCGCGAGGAGAGATGTAAGACCTCGGTCTTTGTGTCATTGAGCAGAAGTCCATTGTTTGACACCACGAATGCATTCTTCGAGGCATTGGAGTTTGTTATTATTACCGACATGCTGTGAATCAAGAATCAAATATAATTGGGTGTCATCCGCATAGATCATTGTTTCAACACCATAGGATCTTACCAAATTTTCTAAAGGCGCAACATACGTAGTGAAGAAGAAATTTTTAAAAAATGATATTTAAATTCATAATGATTTAAATATCATTGTTGAGCACCATGCATGATGTGGTAGTTGTAAGACCAGTTTTCAAGGCAATATCTTAAACACTGTATTTTAATAAATGTGTTTTATGTTACCTCAGGATACAAGTTACCAAATTAGTATTCCTATTTTGTTTCTTACTGTAATTGTACATACAGACTTCTATGCTTAACTTCATCCAGAAGCACTCTTGAATTTCACAGCCATTACCAGTTATATATAATGATATAATGTTCTTTTAGCATCACATGGCAAATGTATAAATTACATTCATTTTCCTTTTGGTTCTTTATCTTTCATGTGCTGTGATTTTTCTCAACGGATTCTGATAACAGGTAAGTTTACCAATATTAATGCTTCACAATGAATAGAGGCTATGAAAATGTGAGCCTCTTGGGATTGGATTGAGTAGTTGACATTAGGTGAACACTGTATCGAAATTGATTTTACTCACCCTACGTTTTAGGAGTTGACAATTGCTATCAACGGTCAGTTTTATGTTTTTTCTAATGGCATCAAAATTAGTACAAATTGTATATGACAATAGCCCTGCAAAACAGGGCACATAGAGCAAATAACATGTTGATGTATTTGTAACTATTAAAAATAATTTCCACAGACATCAATATTGGGGACCACTTTCTCCTCTCAAATTTTGGTGCCTGTTGGTTCATTTTTTATTAATTTTAGATCAATCTGGTCAAGTACCTATTCAAGCAGAATAACCTCTTCAGTGGCTAAAGAAGACTTGTGCAAATGTGCATTCATGCATTCTTTTATTCTAATAAACTCTAAACTTTATTGCTGAAAACATCCACAGATCAAAAGCAGTTAATAATGCTCTTAACATCAGACATGATCACATAATTTGACAGGTTATTAACCATAAAATTTGAAAAGAGTGTTCTCAAGAAATATGATGTAACAAAATGACTTCTGTCTATACGTCAGAAAACTAAAGCAAGAGAACTGATATGAAGTCAGTCTTGTCGTTCTGGATTGATTATGCAACACTTCCCACATATGCTTGTTTTGTTTTTAAATCAAACTGTTCGTGATTGTAATTAAATAACTACAGCTGAACTGTATAAACAGTCTGTACTCTATTTAGAGGAAGAGCTGCCTTTCACAAAATTGGTTTAAGATATTATATTTTCATTTCTTTTGGGTTTGTTACAAATTTAAATGTTATTATTTTGTAGTATTTCTTGTATGTAATGTGTAAGCTTTCTTTTATTTTATATCCTTTTTACTAGTCTCCATATAGCAAAAGAGTATTTTACGAAATATGATTTGAATATACCTTGATTTAGTTACATTTAATTCTATTTAGCAAAACTCTTAAACTACATTGTAACAATCAACATTCATCACACTTCAGACTAAATAGATTTGTTTACACCGGATCACAAAAAGCTTCAAGTTTTTATTCCAGGTGTAGGAAACCATAATAAAATTCCTTAAAATTTGGCTTAAGTTAAAAAAAACTTTCTGGTTATTTGTTATTTGACACCAATAGATGTTATGAGAGCAGATTGCAAGATATTTTTGTTAAGTTTTAGTTTTCAAAAAACAATGATGTCCTCATTCTTAGATTTATCAGATTTTTTTCTTGAAATACATGATGCAAATTCTGAAAAATATAAAACTTACATTCATAAAAAAACCAAGAACATTGTCAAGATTAAGGTCCTCTTGTACACATACTATGAAGGTAACTTGTAAAGATGCAAATAATTTTCCATAAAGACAACAATATTATGTAAAGGTGCTAAGGAAAAGTAATAATAAAGTTATTGATTTAAGGTGTTTGAATATTTATACTGTTATCATTTACCAATACTACACAAAGAGAACAGCCCACGTTGTAAATAATTCTTCAGCAAGACATGTATTATATTATAATGCTATGTAGAGAAGACAAGCTGGTAAGATTCACAAATTAACAAGTGATGTTGCTATAGACACGCTCCAGTTCCGCAAACACAAACAACATGCTGTTTTAATCAACAAGACTTTGTTTGTTAGATTAGCCACTTAGCCATTGATTTATTTTTCTACCTGTACTGATTGAGGCTTACAATCTTAAAGACTGTGTTGTTAACAAATGCAATGACTGAGTTTGTAGAAGAGACAAATAAGAAACTGTCTGTATGGATTTCAGTCTGGTTTTTGTATCTATGACTGAAATAATACACAACAAGTGGAATAAAAATCAAAGCCATTGACTTTTGATATTTTTCTGCAGATGAAGCTGAAACATGAAAACATAAATCATCATTCTGCTATTAATGTTTGAAAAGCTATTATTATTTTTGGTCTTTTTTGTTTATTAATTATATTGGATCAAAATTATCATCCTCCACAGTATCAACATTTTCCAAAGACTGAATAAATTCAGCTACCTATCACAAACTCAATGACATAAAAATAATACATTAGTGAGAGTATTATCAACTTGATATTGTGTCTCCATTAAAACGTTTTAGAACTATTGAAATGTTAGTAAGTGCAATTGAGTTCTATTTTCCTACTTAAATTGCTTCAAAACATTTACTAGGTAAACATGTAGTAAAACTAAAGTTATGGTGTAATCTTACAAAATTGTGAGTTAGGAGTGCTGCAAGCATATAATAATGTGTATAGAAATGTGAAGAAAAACATGAATTTATGAAATTCTACCATATTAAATAGATCTTCGCTTTCGTATCTGACCCACTTCTCATTTTAGGCAGTAAGTTTCATCTGTCAATTAAAAAGAATGAAAATATTGTTTAACTCAACAACTCATGCCATTATTATGTAGAAGAGTGGGAAGAGGACTGGGAAATTTGAAACCTCATATCTATGCGCTTATACTATGCAAGCTATTAAAGAGTGAAGTGAAAATTTTATGCAAAGAATATAACTGATATGAAGTAAGCTTACGTTTGACTTAATTTCATAGCATGAAGAATGTTGTCCAAATTAGAATGAAAAAACAACAACTTTGGTTTCTTCTACTCAGCGTTAGTGAACATCTACTAGATATGTAAAACATTGCCTATAAAAGAGAGATGTGATCAAATTTCAAAAAAAAATTAAGATACTTAAGTTCTCTGTATTCTTGTCTTTTAAATTATATATGGCATAATTTCTTTTTTCTCAGTTTAGATGTCAAAAAGTTTGTTAATGAGATAACTAATAATAATAATAATTAGCAGCATTTCAAGTTAAAGTGGTTAGATTAACCATGAATAAGTACACTTTCTAACTTTATCAGCTTTCCAAACTTAGTTTAGACAATTTGCACAGATGTATTTAAAAAAACAACTTGGATGTATATAAAGCCAAACTGAAATAAATGTTTACACACTACGGTAGGATACCACAGAATTGGGTGGATTTCTTGTATATTCAAGTTAATAACTACCCCTCCCCAAAAACAAAAATAAGGAACAGTATTAAGATATTAACCATGCAGGTTAAAACATGAGGGGCTGTATTCTCGAAAGATGTTTAACGCTAATCAATGTTTAAATCGCGATTTAAACCATAAAAAAGATAAACGTAATTCTCAAAGAGTGACTAAATATAATCACCGTTTAAATTTTAACCACTTGTAGTTAAACTGCTCTAAAATGCGTTTAAAACTAAACTAGGTCAGGGGGTAGTTTAAGGTGTGTTTAAGTTGTATTTTTCATGTGTCTGACAGCTTCATTTTTATTGCTGTGTGCTTTAAAACTGTAATGATTTTATTGAATAATGCTTGAAAATGATAATATGACGATACGGACATGACCATGACGAAAAATAAACACTCATATTGTGTTCTTTATGAAAAATATACCATGAATTGTCATTGTAAACATGTTGATACTGTGTTCTAGCTATTGCATAGCGTAGGTCTTTTATTCACGTATTCAACACTGTACAGAGGCATCGCTTCATAAAATAAAACAAGCTGTGTAATTGATGAGGCGTAGAAATCTTTATTGACTAGGGACCTACTATTAATTCAACTATATAAAGTTCACTAGTGCAAATCTCTTACGTGCACAGTTCAGGGGATGATATTTATTGGTTTTAAATGCCGCTGTTTACTAGACGCGCTGTTTAAATATTTGCTGGGCGTTTAGCTAAAATCCGATTTTAACTAAACGCATTTTATGTCTAACCAACGTTTAGATGAACATCGTTCGAGAATACGGCCCGAGATGTTTAATCTGAACTGAATGTAACAGCTAATAATTCCATTATCGTGCTCATAATATGACAGTAAGACACAATGCTCGTCTCTTGTCTCCATTCTTAGTGGAGTATTGTCACGGTTAGACATCTGTTCTAATTAAACTATCCAGAAATTCTGTGTATTTTCTAAGAGGTAAAGGAGGTGATAGGATAACGTGGGGGAGATGTGATAATGCACTTACAGGTTTCAAACCTGTCATAGATGTTTCACTGGTATCCAATCTGATGAGGTCAACATAGCCAAATCACCCAGCCCTGCACATGTAGAACTTAATGGTATGTACAGAATAGATGCCATGATTTACTTTCACATTTCAATTAATTAACAATTCCTTTTTACAAACAATAACTTTGTACGAATTTCGGAATTATTAAAAACAAATCAAATCAATGGTTTCAAGTGTAGTTTTAGGATGATCACACAATGGCGTAAACAGTGCACTGCAGGATGGCACATTTAGGGGCAAAAGGCACCTAAAAGTCTGCAATTTTCTTTGCATTTGTCACACCAACAAATCTTGTTTAGTTTGATCATTCCTTCAAATAAATGTTTAATCCAAGGATCATCTGTTTGCCAGGTAATTTGTACTTTGTCAAATGATATTATACAACAAAAAACATTAAAAGACATGATTGCAAATAAATAAAGTCAAGCTCAATTCATAGTCGGCCTCCAAACAAAATTTTTCCTACCAATAATTTGGTCGTGACGTAAAAATGACGATTGACTCCAAACAAAATAACTTCAACACCGAGTTGAGACCAAACAAAATTTCGCGCTAGATTGCACACGTTATTTAATTGCCACATACATTGGACCAAATGTTTGCTACCCGTTCACAGTTAAAGTTCGATGGCAATTATTTGGTGACGTCACGACCAAATGTTTTGTAGGAAAAATTTTGTTTGGAGGCCGACTATGAATTGGCCTTAAGGCACCTGTTTTCTAAGCCATTATAGCATTATATATTGTAAGCAAGTAAAATATTTTTTTTCTTTGTTGTTTTGTCAATGATATATATAAGAATATTCTAAATATTGTGTTTAAAGCTATTAAAAAAACATTGGATTAAAATATGGGTAAATATAATAAAAATTCCAATCTGGTAAAATCAGATTGCAGAGCAGTAGGACTGATCCAGTGTTATAACTGGCGCATAACAAAATATCCAACACCTTATCTATCACCGTAAGACATGTTGAAAGATAACATCACATGATTCACCATAACAGTATAGAACCAAAATATCTACAGGCCAATGATCAGATAAATGCCTCAACCCATGAAAGACATTCAAAATCAAGCCACGCACTAAAGATATTTATCTACATCAATGGATGAGCAAAAATGCCCTTAACTCCTGCAACTCCAACAATCAAACCAAAACAATAATCTTATTCAGTCACACCACCTACTCCTGTCTATCTATACATCCCAGCAGATAATTGTTATCACATCATCCCTTTGATAACAGCAGCCTCTGGATATGTCTATAAATGATCAGGTACACACTCTGAATCACGAAGTTGATCTAAATACTGAGATGTACTCAGGTGGTTCTCATAGCTAAACCAAAATACAATTTGAAACTAAAAGATGACTTATGGAATTAAAAATGAATTAATAGCAACAGTTAAATGAATAGCATTTTGCCTGATGGCTTTTTCACAAATTTGTAAGCATCACTGTTTCAAGTCGCATTTTAAACAGGTTTTATAACATTTGCTGATGACATGCTGCTTTTATTGAAGCGGTTTTACATATTTTTGTGAGGGAATGATTTGCACACTTTAAAGCCTGCTAACATAGATTTAGGACATATTTGTGGTGTAGTGTAAATTTGTAATCCTCTCACTATCAGGTAGGATCTACAGGTTTATTTATACTTCAAAGATACTTAAGTATCAGTACCTAAGTCTCCCTATAGACCCTGTAGCATCCTTGTTGAGTTTCTAGGTCAGTACCTCTTTGTATACACCTTGATCTGAATATTACATTTGCATGATTTAGAGGATGGTAACATAGATTTAGGACATGTTTTTTGTGCAATGTAAATTTGTAATCCTCTCTACAGGTTTATGTATACAGGTTTATGTATACTTGAAAGATGCATAAGTATAGTACCTAAGTATCCCTGTAGACCCGTAGCATCCTTGTCGAATGTCTAGGTCAGTGCCTCTTTGTATAGACCTTGCTCTGAATATCAAATTTTCACATCTAAAAAGAAGCACAAGACATCAATAATTGATTTCAAGCCAGCATCGTCTGTGATCCTCTCTTGGGAAACTTTGTGTGATTTGCTCAAGATGTGATAAGGATATAGAAATATGTTGAGAGATAGTTGTGGTTTGAAGGACTCCCGTTTGGTTCAGACATTACTTTTGTTTGATGTTCCTCTTTCTATATTTTTTCAAGTCTCTTCATAATAAAGAAGGGCCTCTTGTTGTATCTCCTCCATCATTGTGTGTTTCGATTTTGTTTTATTTTGTTCTGTAATTTGATGGAAATAATAAATGATATGATATGATATGAGGATGGGGACTATAAAGTGAGCTCTGTCCATGTGTCCATTATGAAAATGTTAACCCTAATGTTTTAAACCATTTTCTCAGAGACCGAGGGTTTCACATTCCTGAAACTTGGTTGGTGGGTGTCCCTTGACCGTCCAAAAATCGAGTTTGTATTGGTTAGTGGACTAAAGGTCATTGGGGTCATCAGGGGTCATTAAAGGTCAAAGGAGGTCAAATGAGGTAAACCTTGGTGTACAGACATGAAACTGGAGGGCGAGGTCAATTGTTAATGTCAAAACTTTTTTGAGGTCACTTCAAGGTCACCAGGGGTCATTCAAGGTCACAGGGTTCAAATGGGTTAATCTTTGGTGTGTCCAGATGAAGAAGTCATTTTATATGCATTACCATAAAGCTGTATAGTTATAATTTATAGCTCAATGTGCATTACTGATCTCCACATTCGGCGGGGATATATTTTATGCATCCGTAAACCCGGGTTCTACTTGTTCCATTTAGCAATAGGATCAAAACAAGGTAAATTTCATATGTTATGCTTGTTTTCACTAGATTTTGACTGTAGGAAGTTGTAGTGCATTGGTACCCAGGACCAGTTTTTGATCAATACGTATTTTCAAGAATGTATTTGTTAATTTGCTAAACAAAGTCACATTGAAGGTCTTTTTAATTTAGCATACTTTGTACAGTATAACAAGACTTCCCTTTTCAATATATACTTTGCCATTGGTTTTATATATGGGACTAAAATGACACAATCTAGCTGTTTTTCAAATATTTGATGGTCACTCCGAAAGGGGGACTTTGCAGGTGATATCAATTTTGATTTTGTCTTTTTATCTGTTACAGCATTTTCTAAGCTTTAAAATGACACCTTATAGGCTAGTAAATCTGTTGATTTGACGTAGACAAAATTGCAACACAAGATTTTTTGGTTGAAATTAACTGGTGATGACCTCTCGAACAACATATTCAAAATGTAGGAAAATGTACGCATGTCAAAGTTGGTTAATTTGCATAAAACAAAATGGCTGCCAAAACAAGGGGTGAAATTTCAAAATTGGTCAAATCTTGTTCAAAACCACACGAACATGTTCCTCTCATCACAAGGAAGCAGAAAAAGTATACTTTTACCTATGTCCGAAATATGGTTCTGGAGTTATATCCAAAAATGTAAAAGGTCATATCAGAGGTCACGGATTTGGCCCTATGGGAGTCCAAAATTTCAAAATTGTCCGATTTTGTTCAAACTGGTCTCAAACTATTCCTCTTGCAAAACTGTCTACACAAAGTAATAGTTTAAAGTACATCAGATCAGTTGTTGCTATGGTTACAGGTCAACGAAAACTTTGTGCTACAGGCACCAATACAATGGTAAATATGGACTTTGTTTTGCCTGCTACCATGGCAACAATTGACCTGACACACTTAAAAATATCACTTTGTGTAGACACTTTTGCAAGAGGAACAATTTGAGACTAGTTTGAACAAAATCGGACACTTTTAAAATTTTCGACTCCCATAGGGCCAAATCCGCGACCTCTGATATGACCTTTCACATTTTTGGCTATAACTCCAGAACCACATTTCGGACATAGGTAAAAGTATACTTTTTCTGCTTCCTTGTGATGAGAGGAACATGTTCGTCTGGTTTTGAATAAGATTTGACCAATTTTGAAATTTCACCCCTTGTTTTGGCAGCCATTTTGTTTTATGCAAATTAACCAACTTTGACATGCGTACATTTTCCTACATTTTGAATATGTTGTTCGAGAGGTCATCACAAGTTAATTTCAACCAAAAAATCTTGTGTTGCAATTTTGTCCACGTACCCCCATGAATTTTCATAGATTGACTAGTCTATTATTTCAAGTTTCAAGAAAGTCTACTGGAAATTCTTATTATTGTCTTTATTTGTTACTGTCTACTTTCACCAGTTTCTTGAAAAGTTTCTTGTTACAAAGTCTCCCTTTTTGGGGTGAGCCATCACATTTGTCCAAATGAGATGAATGACCTTCCAAAAACCCTTTAATTACCCTTGAAAATTGCAAATCAAAATCAAAATACAATACTTTAAAAAATCATGATTCTGACTACAATTGTCAGATTTCCTTTGTGCCATAACATATAGAAAATGTTAATTTGACACAAAAGAGACTTGGTCCCATTTTTAGACTTGTGTTATGGATGATTTATACTTCTCAGAGGATGTTTGACATTATGTCTTTTTGCCTTCTCTTCATATGTGACCCGTCATATCATAAGGTACCTTAAGGTCGGCATAGTAAATTATGAGATGCGGGCCATTGAAGCTGAGCATAGTCAAAAATCACGTCCAAGATCAAATTTCTAATTTCATCAGAAATGTTACCTTTGAAGTGTATTTTATCATATTAATCAGGTTCCAACATCCAAAACATGAGACAAGTGTTTAAAAAACTGAGATAAAAATCCCTTCTCCATTCAAGTTTTACCAGTACAGAAACTTTAAACTTGATTTTCTCAGAACTATAGTTTTCTGAATCAGCCTGATGCCTTTTACCAATCTGGATGTAACTTGTAATTGAACATCCAATAACCAAAAGCAAGGTGTCATTTTAAAGCTTAAAATATATTCTTCAGATGAGACCAAAATATCAATTTTCATTTTGGGACCCTTAAGGTACCTTTCGATATGACGGGTAACATATCATTTGTGGTTGGCTCTAACGAAACCTGGATAAAGTCAGGAAAAATGGTTTTTCTGATTTGTCCATATTGAAAATGCTAACATTACAAGCTTTAAAATGATTATCACTTGTTGACATTGCTCAATGTTTTGCTCAATTGCCCAAAATTATCTTGTTTTCTATTGATCTTTGGCAAGTGTAATTGGCTGTAATTCCATAAGTGTTCTGGCGGCTATGTGCGGGTTTCTTGGGAGCAGGTCACCATCAGTATCTGCAGGTTTACTTATACTTTGACATTACCAAAGCATCAAGACTTAGTACCTTGTGTTCACATAAACTCCTTGTTTGATTAAGTGTCTGTTCTCTACAACTCACCTTGTATATATATCAAAATGAAAATTTAACGTAGTGGTGAAAATTCCTCAGCAAAAGAAACGTTTTGAATGAAAATGACTACGAAAAGTCACAAGTGACTTTCTTGCACTAATTCTGTCCTGGAAATTGCAATTCATGGGTCGTCATCGTCGTCCTATGAGTCATGACTGACCCGTTGTGACCCTTTTGATGATGTCGTTCCAACTGTGCCGATCTTGAGCATAACGGTAGGCTTCATTGACAGATAGGCTAGTATATTCTCTAATGCTATCTATCCAGCGGGTTTTCTGCCTGCCTCTTCTGCGATGTCCTTCCATCATTCCTTGAACAATTATTTTCTCTAGGTTAATTTCAACCAAAAAATCTTGTGTTGCAATT
>JXSR01S001454.1:57085-73860 GCA_000969725.1 Ophiothrix spiculata
GGCGTACATTATTTGAGTAATGGGTGCCCCCGCACATTACGAAAAACTAATGTACGCCCATCCATTATGAGACGATAGATGATAGGCAAAACAATAAATCGCCATCTTTTATTCTCATTCTTAGTCACAAATTTGAGTCATTTATAAACCAAAAACGATGTAAATTATTGCCAAAAACTATAAACATGAAATATTCCAAACCCAGTAAAGCTGTTCGCGCCGGATGTGTGCGTATACCTGCATCGCGCCGTAATTTTGAACGCGCGGCTCCACTGCGTTTCACGCTGAACTCACTGTCATCTATCGTCTCATAATGGATGGCCAAAATTCTTTATTAGGAAGTAAAATCACACTCAGTGTCTAAGAATTTCTCATAACTGGCTGTTTTCCATGGCGTATCATTTGCTTTGTCATCGCCATTGCTGCAATCGGACCATTCACTTTCTACACTAAATTTGCCGGCAATTGTATAATTTCCTAATAAATCAACAAGATCTAAATGTCCCAGTTGATAAAATCGTCATCCATGTTGGAAATAACATGAAAATTAACATTAAATTTGCAAAACTCTAGGGTGATTTCAGCACAAAGTGAAATGAAAATATATTTGATTGATTTGTTTATATCAATGACATAATGACCCCTGGTAACACGGTAAATGATGCAGTAGGCGGTTGCTTAAACAGGTGAGACTACTGGTTCATGAATAATCTTGTTTAAAGGTGTAGGTTCCCATCTTAGCATGTGTGTAATTTAGTTTTAACTGATTGACCTTGACCTCTGGAATGCATATTGTGGAATTTTAACCTCAGCTTGCTTCTTTTTTTCTCTTGAGAGGCAAAAGAAAGTATGCAACCCTGGGGATGAGGCTGTTATGAAAATACAAAAGAAATAGAAAATAGGTATACCAATAATTTTACATTTTATGCTGTATCTCCGGAAGTATAAAGAATTTGGAGGTGAAATTTTGGATTTAGAATCAGAAAAATATGGGCTTGGATATGGTATCAAACAATATACTACTTCAGGTTGAGCCCAGGGGGGTGAGAATGTGATCGGAACCTACACCTTTAACGTTTTAGTCAATAGTACATTTTTTTATGTGCACCAGTCAGGTTCTTTGTTAAGAAGTAAAATCTCACACAATAATGAAAAACTATTTCTTTTATACACAAATGAAAGGTTGAAACTTCTGCATCACAAAATATTTACTAACCTCGTTTGGAGGCCTTTCGATATCATCTGGCGTCGTCAGCAGTGAGAGATGTTATGATTTCTGATCGTCTCTGGAAATGCTGATCATGATGGTGGTGGTATCTGTGCCTCCAAACGAGGTTAGTAAATATTTGTGATGCAGAAGTTTCAACCTTCATTTGTGTATTTTATCACCATCATGTATGAGCCTTTTTCCTTATTTCTTTATGTTGTGTTTAGGTTGACCCAGTTACTGGTATGGTGTTAAACATCTCAGATCTGAAGGAGTATATGAAGGTGAGAGTAACTTGAAACTTGAAAGTAACATCGTCTACTTTATGATAATATTCACTCATCCAATTCAACTATTTGCCACCTCATAAATTATTTACATTGTTAAAATATTCTGAATTTAAAAAAAAAATCGTCAATAGGCGACATATTGTCAAAGCAGTTTAACCATTTTTGACATGCTGATACCAAATAACCAATGGTTTAGGCGATGTCCATTCAGAAAGTCAGTAGTTTAATTGGGCAATTATACGGTATGTTGGCATTGTCAGTAATTGTCGTCATTATAAAAAGACTTAACTGACTGGATCACAAATAAAGGGTTTTCATGAAAGGGGGAAGCAGGTGGCACAGCGGTACTTCCCTCACCTTGCACCAATGAGCACAGGACCGTGTCACGGGTTCGAACCCCAGTACAGGCGCTGTATGTGCAATTGGTTGCCAGTCCAACTTGCTTCCGCAGGTTTTCCTCCTGGTGCTCCGGTTTTCCTCCTGCACTAAAACTGGCGGATAAATCAGTCCATCTGACAGAGGACCCTCATGGAAAGCAGTGCCAGACTATGATGAGGCTATCCTCTATAAATATGTCATATTTATTTATTTATTATTAAACAAATAGGTAGACAGATATCCTTGTGGGTGCCACATCAATTTTATTTGCAGTATCCAATATCGGCAAAGATCAAAGAAATCGTTGATGTTCACTCAATTCAATCAGACCTGGCTTTGTACAAACCATTGGTGTTTTGTTAAGACCATGGAAGAACTTTATCACTTTGGTTATAATTGTGAATATTTTCTGTTCTTGCATTTCAGGCAGCTATTATGGACACAATGGATCACAAGAACCTTGATTTAGATGTGGAATATTTCCAAGATGTTGTGAGCACAACTGAGAATGTCTCTATTTTTATCTGGGAACAAATGCAGAAACTTTTACCCGACCCAAACCTTCTATTTGAAGTCAAGGTTCATGAAACGGACAAGAATACAGTATACTACAGAGGGGAATAGATATATTACAAAGAGAACAGTTTTTGACCAAAATGTGACCATGATAAAAGTGACTACAAGTGTCATATTAATCAATCAATTTAGAGTGTACTTGCATGTCATGACATGCATACCCATGAAGGAGTCTATTCGTACAGGGGACCAACAGCTTAACGTGACTTCCGAACCATGGATTAAGTAAAGTTTCTTGCCCAAGGAGACGAAAACCGCCGCGCCCGGGGCTCGAACCCACAACCACTGTATTACGAGACCCTTGCTCTTACCGCTCGGCCACGCTCCCCTCTTATGATTGTCATCAGGTTTGTACAATAGAATGAGGCAAGGTGTTGCCTGCATGGCTGCTTCATAACCCCCTAGCAATCGCTGTAGCTCACCAGGCATACACTGTATATGCAGCGACCAATGTAGAGCAGAGGACTGATGGCTTATCGTGAGTTTCTGAACCATGGGGTAGAACTAATTTTTTTGCCAAAACGAACAAGGAGACGTCTGACTGTGGGTCCAAACCTGAACCTCTTTATTATGATTCGCATGCTGTAACTCTACAAAGGCAAAGAATGAATTCTGTTGACAGCCATATCTACAAAATGCCAATGCGTGGATTAGGACCATGAAACTCCTGTTCCGAGCCAATGGACAAAATGTGTACCCACCATGAATATGTCACACAGAGGTACAGAAAGAACTGATCTATAACTCGAATTTGTATACTCACCATTCAACCTGTACAATCAAATGCTTCACTAGTGTTAGTGACAACGCAAGACTATAAAAGAGATAAACATCACTTCGAGGAATGTCACAAACAACTTCGGATCAACACGCTGGTAACAATAGTGATAACTGTACTATGTGACATAGTATGGTACATCATTTACATTTAGAGTGGATTTGCTACAATAATCAGCTAATATTTGAAGCAAATTACCCCACCGGGGTCTGCGCACTTTTCAAAATGGAGCACAAATTTCAACCTGGTCCGATTTGTGATCATCGGATGAGTTCAGTATGTTAACCCAGGTTGATATGCATCCCAGACATTAGACCCCATAAAACTGATTTTAACCCATTTACAATTATTTTTGGGCTCAAAAATATTATTGGTCAATTATTTTCATTGAAAACAAAACAGGTGGTCGATTTGAAGAAAGAATTATAAGCAATTATTAAGCAACTATGAAATTTGGTTTTAGCAGTCTCAACTTTCCTGGTTTTAGTTGTGGTAATTCAGTCAGTGTCAGCTCTAAAATAAAACAAAAAATAAGGGCTTTCGTTTTAACCTCTTATTATAAAAATGAATAGATAAAATGCAAAACTCAGAGACAGTAGCTGCAATTGTAATTTGGAAGGAAAATGACATTGCGTATCAAGATAAATTTTAAAATCAAGGTCCACATCGTGTCAGACATTCCGAAACGGCCTTTAACATTCTGGTTTGGAGAAACATTGAACACGAAGCTTTGGAGAGAAATTAAATGAAATTATTATTTCTTACAATTTTAAAAGTTATTCTGACATCCTTGATGGGATACTTTCAATGAACTTTTCATCTGGAGATAAAGTAACTTGTCATTAAATGTTTTGATTGCCATCTACTTTTGGTTATTGATCATGGAATTGAGATCATGAAATCGGACCAACACAATTTTTAAAGGCTTCACAGAACTTGTAATAACTTTAGAATTAAATGTTCAAATTTTACGAAACAAAAAGCTGCTTGAAGCTGAGATTATGTACAATAACATGTGATACTTGTTTTTGTTACATGTAGCCTAATTCTCTCAGAAAAAAATCACAAAAAATCTTGCGTTTTTATTGGCACACCCTGTTTAAGGCCAAAAAAATAAATTGTTTGCTTGTCCTCAGTTTAATTTGAAAAATTGGGTCGATCGGTCGGGATTTCTTTCCCCCCCCCCCCCTTCTTTTTTATTTACAATCAAACTCAACATGTATATTGTATTATAAGAACATTTTGGTGTCAAAATGAATCAGCATACATTACAAAACAATTAAAATACTCAATACAAACTATAAAATACATTTTTCCTGCATTTTCTGAAATCTGAAAAGAAAAAAAAACTTTTTCAGGGTTTTTTTTCAGGAATTTCCAAAAATTGAGGACAAGCAAACAAGTTTTTATTTTTGGCCTAATTGAGGTAGAGTGTTTATCATCGTATACATGTGTTTAGAAGATGATTAATTTGTTTTATTTTGTGAAGTCTGTAATATCTTTGCATTTCTTGAAACTGCTATGGAATTATAGATATAAGGTGGTAAAGGAGAACATTGACTTGTAGAAGTTAGATGTAGTCTTGTCAAATTGGGTTAAGGTGCAAGCGTTCAGGAAGGTCTTGAGCAGTGTTCCTGCTAAGCACTTATGTTGCCAAATTGGCGCAGACGCTCGAAAAATTGGCGCAAGGCTCTTCAAAATAAAATAGGAAAATAGAGAGTTTTTGGTCGAGGTCCTCAAAACTCAAAAGAAAAGAGAAGGTTGGGATTGAAACTGATGAGATTTACAACATTGATCTCTATTCATGCTACTTGTTTGTCCTTCCTTACAAAAAGAAATATTTTTTGTTGGCTAAATGTAAGCATTTTCATCCACATTTTAGATTTAACAATAAAGTGCAGACTTTTTCTGACACATTCACCATTTTCATAAGTCTTCAGCCGAGTTTGTGTTGGCACATACAACTTTATAAGTAAAAGTTGATAGAATTTCATATAGGCTTTCTACTAATCTACAGCTATAAGGCCACACCTGATACTTCTACACCACTGTAATGAATAAGGTCTGGAGACGTCCCTGTGTTTGACGCTCCGCTCGTATTCACATTCATTTGACGCAAAGAAAAAAATTGTCAGTTGGTTACCTTTACTTTGGCGCAAAGAAAAAATCCTTAGCAGGGACACTGGTCTTGAGTTTATCTCAATGTTGAGTGTGTTGGACAAGGAAGTGATTGCCAATTACTTGTTGAAAACCATACGGAACTGAGGTAGCTGATCTTAGCTGCCATGGTCGACATTTGGGATTCTGTATCAGATTCATCAGGATTGTTTGTAAAACATGATAATGAAAAGTTTCTTATGCAAATCCAGTAAAGTAAAGAAGCACTTACTCGAAACATTTCGACAACTTCCAGCTGTCTTTATCACTCGACTATGACTGGTTTGAGTTATTGGCTGGCAAGGATAAGGGGCAGGGGCACAGATACATTGAACAAGGATGAGGGGTCATACAAACTGAGCAGAATCTACGACCAGGTCATCCAACAGCAACCTTTGAAGAAGATGACGTCATCACTGTCATCAAAGGTTGCCAGGCAATAACTCAAACCAGTCATAGTCAAGTGATCAAGACAGCTGGAAGTTGTCAAAATATTTCAAGTAAGTGCTTCTTTACTTTACTGGATTTGCATACGAAACTTTTCATTATCACAAAATTTGGGATTGATGATAAGGTGCAGTATATCACTAGAGGATATAGCAGGACCTGATGCCAGGAGTGGAATGGAACCAACACTGGTCAAAGTTGTCAGTAAAACCACTATACAATGTGCTGAGGCCAAAGAATTTATAAAGGGGAGCGGTGCTCACCATCGTTTTGATTTGACGCCGTGTAAATCCTGGATAGACCACTTTAGTATGTCCCATAATGCTTCTTATGAAAGTACCGTAAAGTGCGGTCGACCACACTTTACGGAACTAAGATGCATTATGGGACATACGAAAGTTGTCTATTGTCACTCATGAAACACAGTGTTCATGCTGTATATTCGTTAAGTGAAGATTTCCGCAATCTGCCTGGATATCGTGCCAAACTCTGAAAATACCTTTAGGTATATTAACTCTGCTCCATGAGTGACAACAATGTGGCAGGGAGAACTGCTTTTTGATTTTAAGTCCTTTGGCTTAGGCTATGTAGAATCATATAGAATCTATTAAGGAACACTCTTCTCTGCACTATTCAACTTTATTGTCTATAGAAAATTTATGAAAATGTTTATAAATGATTTTATTTTATCTATGTAAATAATATTTAGTCACCTTATGCCACAATTTTATGAAATATTTTAAATACAGACCTGAAACTTTTTAGCTGATTTCAGCTTTTTATTACACCTTTCAGCTGATTTCTGCTATTTTTATCACACTTTTCAGCTCTTTTCTTGATAAATCAGTCAAATTAAGCTCATTGGTGCAGAATTTGATGGTTTTCAGCTCCTTTTTTGAAGATTCAGTTTCAGGTCTGTAAATTGGAGAATATGCACTCGCTGCCATTTTGCTGCTCATGAATCCAAGTTATTTTTTTAGAAGCATGCCCGGTAGAAATGCAAAAGCTTTAAAATATGGATGATGAGATTTAACCAAAAAATTTACAGATCACACAAAATATGACAATGGGGCTCTCCACATGGACAAATCAATCTGTACTTCGCACATCTAGATGCAAGTAGATTAAATGGACTTCAGCAAACGATCGCACGTGCGTAAATGACTGGGCGTGTACATGCACTATTTCCACGCATATGCACGCCCCAGCGTGTCAATACACGCACCTGGAGTGAAGTCAGATTGACGCGTGACCGTGTGAAACAATCTGCATTTCGGAAATCTACATCATCTAGATGCATCTACATTTGACGCTTCCATGTGGAGAGCCCCATAATTTGTTGCAGAAAATATATTTAGCTGTTATAATTTGACTTAAACCAGATCTAACTTTAAACCAGGGCCCTATTTCATAAAAGTTAAAATCAAACCTAATTCAAGATTGAATCTGATTCATCCTATCATTTTTAGATGAAAAAAATTCAGAAAGACTTTATTTCAATTCCTTTATGAAGTGAAATATGATTGTACAGTAGAAACTCATTATAACGAAGTTGCTGGGGACAAATTACTTCTTTATATCCACAATTTTGTTATATCAGGGTTTTAAAAACAATAAAAAACAAAAGAAATTAGTAAAATGGTACAGGAAATTACTACTTTATAACATCAGATTTCGTTATAATGAGTTTCTACTGTAATAACATTAAGATAAACTCAAAATTTAAAACTCTATCCAGAGTTCAAATGAGTAATTCGTCCTAAGTTAGGTTGATTTCAACTTTTATGAAATAGGGCCCTGGTCTAACTCTTAACCCTCTTTTGTGCAAACGGACCTAATACATCGACAATTCGACACTTGAAAAAAGAAAATCAACATCGTATTCATTCCATTTTACTTATTTTTTAAAAAAACCTTTATTTGATAGCATGTTATCAGATTTAATGTAATTTTGGTGCATAGTACAGTATTATATTATATTATTTTAAAGTTACAGTAATGTATTATGAAGTTGAGGTTACAATTTATGTTGAAGAGTATATATAAGTAGTGATGCATTGTATGTATAAATTATATTGTATACATGTTCCAAGACTAAAAATTAAGAAAAATACATCATATTACATTGTTGCTCAGTAAGAAATAAGTACAAATTAAAATCTCTTTGGCTATAAGCTGGTTGTAAGGATCCCAAAATGCTTGGTCAAAATAAGAAGTACAAATAAAAATCTTTGGCTTACAAGCTTGTTATGAAGCTCCCACATTTTTTTTTCAAACTCTTAAGTGATTTCACTTCAAAGCAAGTGGGTCCAATAATATAGGTTTGAAAAGTTTTAAACAGTAAATAAAAGAAGGTCAAGGTCAATCGGAACTTCCAAACGAATAATAATAATAATAAAAGATTACGTACAAGAAAAACTTCATTACACAATCAAGGGAAATGAGTAACATGACGGTAATTTTTTTTATTTTTATTTTTTAATATAACCTAACTGCGCATTATAACACTAGATTTTGATCCAAATCCCATGTGAATTGGTCAACTGGTTCCAGAGATGACAATTTTCTTACCTTAAAAAACAATTAAAAAACATAATTTTCTCCCTTTATTGCTATTATCTCAAATTCATAATTTCCGACATCGACTCATTCTCCACAATCGTGTATATTATATACACGGACATTACAGCAAATTCATGTAGCTGAAGACGATGTACATCACATTCTTAATATGTGAAAAAAGAACTGCAGTATGTCCTCTATCCTACCCCGCCTGTGCTTGCAATTTAAATACACAAAAATAATTTAGATAAATTTGGAAATATAAAATGGAATATTTTCAAACAACTCGTTAGATTTTGCTTATTATTTGTCATATCTACTGAGTGATAAATTGTTTTAAAACCCCTGATATTCTTTTCATGCAATACAAAAATTATGTGGGTTTTTGTCGCACTCAGTTGTAATCAAGGAAAATCTCGCCTTCCTGCCATCTTGATGTCGCTCAGGCAGCAGAGTTAATGTACCTCCAGATATGTTTGGAGTTTGAACCGATATCCAGGCAGATCATGTAAATCTTCACTTGATGCAAGGAATGTACTCACATGCAAGCTATGCCTGTGTTTCAAGTAGGTTCTATTGCGACTTGCTCTGATCAAAGTAGGACAATTTCCCCGCCAATCCCGTTTTGAATAACTCGCCCTCCATGAGCGACAATCCAAGATGCCCACCATCCCATAGGATTTACACAGTGGTCAAATCAAAATGGCGGTGAGGGCAGATTCTCTTTATAATTTCCTTGGTTGCAACTCAACCTGCAGCTTTGTGAGATACAAACTCAAACCAATATTTTATGGATCAAATGATCAGAGGATAGATAACAAATATAATAATATTTACAATATATAATAACAGCCTCTTATCTTAATTTTAATTCAATATTACACACATTTTGTGCTTTCATCTGGTTCAGCACAACTCACAAGAATGTACACTTAAAAAATCCAGTATGATACCCTGGTCACATAACTTTGCTGCAAGGTTACGATATGTTTATGGTGTCATACCAGGCAAAAATTCAGCAGGGACCGACTGGACACTGTCGGTGAGGAGGCCAGGCGGTATCCGAGCCTAGAGACGCCGAAAGCATGCCTAAGAATTTAATTTGTGAGTTTCAAAAAGAACCTGTTAACAATGTCTTGTTTTGGTCCAAGCATGTTTTAGCATTGATCAATTTCATACCGGCATTGAGGCTTCGTTCCGATTACCAGACATTGGTCGGCAGTTGGTGGTTATGTGACCATAGATTTAGAAATTGTAGAAGAGATCAATTTTGATATAGAGAGGAATAAACCTATTGACAAGAAATCAGCGATGTCACAGGGTCACAAAGTTTAGGTTATTTTATTAGGAATTTTCAAGATAATAGATATCGCAAGTATTGGGGCAAAGGACAGTGCTATCATGGGTTTTGTATCAACAGATATTGTGTTTAATAAGGTTCTGTATTTAAATTTCCATACTGAATGTGTTTTGATCCAAAAATGCATGAACATTTGTATAACTTTTAAATTGGAATTGCAATACAGACATGTTGAGGTGGCTTTTTTATTAAGATACTTCAGACTCCTCTTACACTATTTTTTACAGCCATAGTTTTCTGAAATACTTTTTAAAATATATATCTTCTGAAACCTGTTTTACAAAGAATCATCAAAAAACACAATTCCTTGGAAAATGCAAACAGAAGTCCATAGTGCCGGGCTCCATTGCTTCATACATGTAATTCATGCAAAACCTTGTAATGCTTGATACCTCAGCAAAGTGCATATCTGTTTCCACCTTCCAAGAAATTATGGTTTAAACTTTACCACAGTAACTGTAAGTCACCAAAGGTGCATTCAGAGTCCAGTATTTTATGATTCCGTGAATCAACATCTCGTCATGTGAGTGCAAGAAAGTTGTATCTGTAATGGCTGCCCTTAGTTATATTTATTTAACACCTTGTCACAAGAATATGACAAATCTCTCAAAATGTTCTTGCCTTAGGTCAGCGGTTCTTGGAACCATTTTAAAACCACTGACCCAAGACTGGAGATTATACAGTGCAGTCCAAATTTATGAAAAATAGCAGCTATTGCAGATATGACTTTCTTGCACTCATATGACGAATTCTGTTGATATGTACAATGTAGGCTTTACATGTAGTGCGCTTTAAAATCTAAATTATACATGTACATATGGGTAGCTGTCCAGCGATGTCAATAGAATGCAAGTATAACTGCAGTAGCTTTGATTCATATACAAATGAACATTGTACATGTATCATGAGTCATGTATACATTTTATCTTTTTACAAGACTTAATTTGCGTAGATTGATGCTAACAAGAATAAATGTTGCACTGTATGTAAGTTTTTACAAGATGATACCTGTATCCAGTGGTGTAATTATATAACAAATACAATGGTAGGGCTTGGGGAAATTGCTAGGGGAATCTGGAAAAATTATCAGGGGGAAAAACATGAACATTGGGGCCCTGACAAGAAAAGGTTGTTACACCACTACATGTAGCACTGCAAAGTGTATGCATAGATAAAAGTGGCAACTACAGGCAAAATAAATATTGGACAACAATTCACAGTAGGGCTGTATTTACAAACAATGGGGCCCTGCACTCTGGATTTTTGTTTACACTGTTGTTTCACCTATAATATATGTAGCATAAATTTGTCCAGGATATTTCTTTGCCATTATTTTTTATGACAAATTCTACTATCCCACACCCGCCAAATGACTGCATGCCAATGTTTCTGCTAAGGCCTTGTGGCGCGTCACTGGTGCAAGAGGCACAACAGGTTTTGAAAATGTGTGAGAAGATGCTTTTTCTTACTTTCTCACTTATTTAGTCAGCTGGTGAATTTGGCATACATGTAAGCACCTCCTCAAAACCTTAGCTGGAGCACTGCTGCACACCTAAGGCCAAGTAAATAACATTTTATGTTTCTCGTCCAGGTTTTTGAAAAATTTGAGGAAGAGGGGCTTTTTAATTTTTATATGTTATTGGTAAACTACTCTAAATTTACCTGATTTAGCTCCATTTTGGCATGTTCAGCGTGCAAAATGATGTCTTATAAATTGATGAGGCCTTTTTTTAAATTTCTTGTTTTGAGATTTGCACCCATCTGTTGAACACAAATCTCACCTGAAATGCTTCATTTCATATTTTGCAAGGCTCTAGAATAAGTGTAGATTTCTTTAAAATATTCATCAACAAGTTTATGATCAAAATTTGAAAAATAGAAGGAAATTTGAAAAAAAAAATCTCTAAAAAGGGAAGCTTGCGGGGACGAGAAACATAAATATTTTTTTACTTTGCCTAATTATAAATGTGTTTGGCCTAGTTGTACATTGGGTCAGTAAAGAATTTGGGATGTCCTCTGTAAAGTCCATGATCACGCAATACTTTCTCTTTGCCTTTATGGTCTCGTAATAAATCACTCAGTAGTTGGTTACGCTCACTTTGGGACATACTCTCTATCATGTCATTGTGCCATTGCTTTTCTCTCAAAAGACGCTGAATTTCTCTGTAAAAATAAAAACAAGCAGAAACAATTTTTTCTTAGCAAGAAAACAGTTTGCCATATTTGTATTGGTTTCATCTAGGAATTTTAAAAAAGTTAGGGTAATTAACAAATCAGCAACAATGCATCAGTGTATCCACATATTTTTTCCCAAAATATGCATATTCAAATCCTTTTCAACAACAAAAATCTTCCTGAAAGCGTATCTGTATTACATGTATGCGTACTCGCAAGTTCTTAAAACATCATGAACAGTGTGTCTACTTAACCATACCAGACACACTTCTGTGATCACACCACTGTACAAAAGGACACATTTGAAATTCTTTCATTTTTGAAATATCTATAACAATTCACCATATCTCCTTATACAGGAGCTTACCATTGTTGATTTGTGATGAACCCTCAGTACATATCAAATTAGCACATCACGCGCACAGTACAGCGTTCATGGAAGTGCATTTACGTAGTGCATATAAGTTAGCGCTTTGTTAATGCGCGTCTGGAACTTTGAGTACGTGCAAAGCCTGGTGCTTAACCAGTTGAAAACAGCAAAGCAAAAAACATTAAAAGGTATTCAAACACGCTACAGAGTTGTTCATCACATATCTATAACTCTGCATCTGATGCGTCAGCGTATTTTATCACATTCGGAAAGTCACCCAAACGCGATAAAAAATATGCAAACGCATCGATGCATCGTTGTGATGAACAACTCTGTGGCGTGTTTAAATACCTAATTTTACAATATCTAAAAGTTGTATGGTGAATTTATAAGCAAAAATAATTTTAACTAATGGTAAATCACCCACCATTTTGTTGTGCAGTTGGAAATCTCCTATGGATGCTTTCACGGTTTCATCTCTCACATCAGTCTCTCTCATACAAAATCACTCTTCATTCTCTCCATGGCCTATGGGCCTAACAACTTCTAATTGATAAGTATTTATCTTATAACCCAACCTATAGCTACCCTTATAGATCTGACTCTAGATTGAATTTATTTTTTACAATATTTGTGAATTTTGATTCATATTTGAGTAATAAGGTAAAAGGTAATATTTGAGATGTTATTATAATTAACAGAGTTGACACACATACAGACCTCAAAATAACTTCAATCTGTAACTGTAAAATCTTGATTATAATGTTCATTACAGTAGAAGTTCTTATATAAAATAACATACATATATGTGAAAAGCAAATTCAAGTAAACAAACCAAAACTTTTAAGCCAAACGCTAAGACAGTTGAAACAAAATTACAATGTATTATAATGTTTTTAACTTTTAGTATAAAAATACTTGTTACTTTGGTACTTTATCATTCAAATTTGCGTATATAGTATTTGAGATGCTTTAAACATATATACATAAGCCTAAACAGAATCTAAAATAAGATACAATCAGAAATGTGAAGATTTTTTTAAAAATTTAATTGACAAATTTATTTCAAAATGAATGGAGTTGATGAGCTTGTTCTTCAACAGTTGATCCGGACAGGTGGCTACATTTTCACACTGACGGATCTGTGGCCTTGTTGGTATAGTTTCACATCAGAGTTCCTAAAAATGAAACAAAATAATTTAAGACACTACATGTAGCACCTTTATTGAGCCATTATAGTTTTGCTAAATATGACGTGCTCTCAAATTTTAAAGTGAAATTAAGCTCTCAAATAACTGCAAAATAGTTCGACTTTAGGCCTAGATATAGTTTGTCATTTTTACCATCATGAAAACCCATAGAGCTGAATGCATATTGACCTCGAGTTCCTAGACGATATTATCGATCGGAATAATCCGCTAAAACTACAATAAGAATGATAAAAAATCAAGACGGTGATAAAAATTCCAAATGAAAATGTTTCTCTTTGGAGAAAAATCAAAGGAGTAAGAAAATCTTTTCAGCAGAATAAAATCCACAGTTACCTGTGCAGGACAGAATTCAGATTATAATGAAAAGACCAATGTAATTATGGTATTGTTCTCAACCTAATGAGATCGATCTATGCCCCGTTGAATACCATCATGAAACATTTTCATAAATGGTGAAACATTTTACTCCATGACAAAAATTTAACACCATGACAAAAAATCAAAATGAAAATTTTCATTCCGAATGAAAATTTAACATAGTGGTGAAAATGTAACACCATTAGAAAAATTCTAAATGAAAATGACTACAAAAATGACAAAGTATATCTAGGCCTTTTGTCTCAGTATTTCACTATGTTTTTATTTGTATTTATATGGAATGAATCACATTGTTATGCACAATGTAGTCTTTTATGTTAAAGGCTGTATTTTTTTTGGAAATCCTCATCTCTGAAAATTAATTTTGCTAATAAAAGTACAATCCCTTTCACTCTTTCAGCAACAATAGTTTTATAATAAACTTCATTCTCTCAACACATGCCACACTCTAAACACACAGTTTAAGTTGTTTCTTATCTCCTCCCTTGCATGTGTGGGGCGCTCTACACGGGAATGTAAATCCAGACGATGCGCATCTTCGTAAGCGGCTTTGCAGTAGACTGTGGCTACATGGGTGTCAGACCTAGATCTGCTGTACAGCACTCAGCGTACATGTGTACTTGTAAGCGGTCTATAGAGATGCGGATCTCAGATCTGGATATACAGTGTGTCTCAATAAAAAGTGTGCAAGTTTAAATGCGCCCTCTGTGGTGAAACCAAAATACTAGGGTTATATAATGGTACATCACTGTAAAGGAAAAACTCCAAGCTTTTAAATGCCGTTTGTTTCATTACTTTTCGCCTTTGCAAACTAGAGATATGCTTCATCAAACACGAATTTTGAAAAACCCACTTGTGCCACTTTTTCAGAAAACTGATTGAACATTGGTTTTTGATATTCAGTGCCTTTTCTGTCATTAAAACTGTTCATTGTAGGACCAGAATGTATAAATTACTCAATATCATTAATCATGTATTGATCTTGAGCTTGAAGTGTGATAATAAGTGATAAGCTGTCCAGTCAGATGAGTAAGAACCATTATATCGGCCATTCTCACGAAAATGGCGCCAGTAGCCATATTTCGTTCTTTGGTCTGAATATTCTTGTGTTTTGCTTTAAATAAGTAAAAATGCTCATATTCATGTAGTACTTGGTGAGCTCTACGTGGACATATATAGTTTTCCATACTTTGTTTACCGTTATCTTGGTCATTTTGCTTCAAGAAGACACCAAATTAGGCAAAAATGGCATGTCTTTGCAAGAGGCATCTATTTTATAGTGATAGATACATCATAAAAAAAACATTTTCTTGTTCATGCCCGTGTGATTTATTTCTCCAAATGCATCAATAATATAAGATAATTATCAATTTTGAAAGTTGGATTTCCTGGTAAGCCACCAGAAACAAGTATAAGGTTTCCGCTAAATCAGTGTATATTACGTTATCCATGTAGTATCTCGATTCCTATGATCATACTGAACGGTAACCATAACACTTTTTGTGCAACTCAAAGGCTAACATATGTGTACATTTGAAAGTCATAACATTAAAAATGTTTGGTCGTAAGTTTGGCTTTTAAAAACAATTATATTCCAAAATTTATTGTGTCCGTTTTAAGCATGTATATTACGTTATCACCAAATCTAAAATATGCAAGAGTCTAGACTACCTTTATGCATATCAAGGCATAGGCCTTAATCCCCTGACCATGTTTAGCCAAAATAACCAGCAATGTATGTGATCATCTTAATTTAACTGATGGAAAAACATCAAAATGTATATTACGTTATGTATATTACGTTATCCAATGCAATAACAAAAATTACAAAGATCCTTGAAATTATCTCTTATGTCAATTTTAGGCTTCCCCGAGTTGCTCCTCGAAGTAATTAAGCAATTTAATTCGAATCGTTGCCTCAAATAGGGCAGGACAGGCACTTGTTTGACAGCTCTTCCTATTCTTTTACATGCTAAATTTGAAAGTTCTTGTATAAAAATATAAGAATAGTGGTGTTCATAACTTTTGTGGTTCCATGATACTTGACATACTAGCTAATAATAAAAGTTTATTTAGCACGTTTTTATGAAACTTCATTTTTTCGATTTTTCCAACTCAAGTGGAGTCACTTTCGTGAGAATAGCCGATATTACCCTAGTCTTTTAGTTTTGCCACAGAGGGCGCTTTTAAACTTGCACAATCTTTATTTAGACACACTGTATATTATATAGGACACTTACTCTTCACGCTCCTTATAGGATTTCCTTATCCCTGTATTATCTCTCTGTTTGACCTGTTCTTGCAGGGCGGCTTTGCGAGCACTGATCCTCTCCTGTCTATCACGCTCCTCCCTTGCAGCGGCCTCGGCTCGGGCTGCTTCTTCTTCAGCCTGTATCAGAGAAAAATGGAAGGGCAATTATATATTAATAACATGTTGAATATTTTGTATTTCTTGCAGCGGCGGATATAAGGAAAAGGGCCCTGTCAGCAACTTAAGATGGGGGCCCTTTTTAAAACCAAAAATGGTCGGAGGAAAATATGACATTTTTTGTTGTGCGCTAAGCGCGTGAAACTGAAAACCAGTAAAATGATTAAATATCACCTAAAAATTGCTTAAAAATCTTGAAATTCGGGCTAAATATTGTCAATTTGGATACATTATCTTGAATTTCGCGCGTATCGCGCAAATTTTTGCCATTCTACCTGTAATTAAGTTTTGTGACTGGGGAAAATTCCCTCTAGTGCTGCTGCCACTGGTTACTAACTGGTTAAATTGATCCCACAAAGCTTTTCTTGGGTCCATTGCAATATCGGCAAAAAGTTGTGTGGGGCCCAGTGTTCTGCTCGGGGCCCATGATGTTGCAAGAACACTGGGCCCGGGGGGGG
>JXSR01S001455.1:10075-22023 GCA_000969725.1 Ophiothrix spiculata
GTAAACACAGTTTATGAAGTATAATCAATTCTTCCATTTATTTCAAGAAATGATTTTGATATCAAACATATACTTCTTTTACAATAAAAGCTACATTATTCTTACAGTTCATTCCCATTACAAGTATTTACTGATTGTATATAATTAGAAACTATGAAATATAGAAATGATAAACATAAAAAAGAACTTTATTAATATCAAAGAAGCAAAAGGAAATAGTTTACATCCATATGCTTAATCACAAATGCATTCATAGTGAGACCACAAAAGAGCATCCACTCTAACTCGTGATGATCTGAAACTATAACTATAAATTTATCTTTACAGGCCATTAGAAATTGAAGAGTTCGAACCCCGCCAGTGCCAAAAGTTGAGTGTACTTGAAGGAAACTAACTGCTATTTGTCTCGTGGAAACCCGTACGAAACTCGGGGAGGCGACCCGGTCAGCGATGGTGCGTGGCCGAGTGGAATTAAAAATCTGGGCGGCATAGCGCACTATAAATCCCCAGTATTTTTTATTTTTACATACTACATGCATATTTGAACATACGATTATCTTTCCATATCTGATCTGATTTTGTGCTATATTTTGCAAATGCTTAATATTTGTGGATAAATAGAATATTCACACGCATGAGAACAGGAGCATTGTCTTATCTTGCAATTATGCGAAATAGTCAACGTTTTTTTCCTGCCTATGGAAGCTCAAGGGGTAGTAACACTGATAAATCGATCTTGGTTAGCTAGACAATTCCAAACACTCGTATGACAATGCTTGAGGAAATCAGATAGCAGTAGAGTTTGCTTTGTTTACAGTACATTCAAGGTATTGCAAATGGGTATTTGGATAATGCTTAGCACATGGCAATAACGTCACGCTTGTTTCATTGTGGCTAGTTTAGTACCATTGGTAAGACATCGAAAACCGAATAAGGACAATGTTGGGCAGTTTGTGTCTTTGAAATAATATTATAAAAATAAAGCAAAACAACAAGAAACAAAACAAAAACAAACAAGAAAAAACACACACACACCAAAAAGTACTTTTCCATACAACAAAGTTGTAGTACTGATAGTGCTTCAAAGCCCAAAAATTAAAGCTACACGGTGTTTTAAATCACCTTTTTTCGAATAATATCCATAAATCAGTTTGCTATATTATAACATGAGGATATTTTAAATATTCGGCTAAATTATTTCAGGTGACAATATCAATGTGTTCAGTCACCGTTAAATCATTTTCTTTTAATCAATGAATACATAACTTCTTGCAAGACGTTTCTCTCTTTATCAAGAAATATATTTCTATTTTGTTAAATGAGTAATTCATAGACATTTTCCATTCACTGGGAAATGTTCGTGGCAAATTTTATCCCATCAAATATTCATGTTCAAGCGTCTGCACAATATTTGTCTTCGTTTCGTATTTCGGTCGATACTTCACCCAAGGCCGTCATGAGGCACCAATTGATTCTTTACCTCATAGTGTAGGCGCAAAATGTAATGAATTAAGGTCCCGTGAGCATTTTATGAAGAAAGTAGGCCACCTTAATAGATACCTTCAGGAGATCACGAAGAACAGAAAAAACGATGTTGCCAAAAATGTAGTCGCGTAGGGGGCGTTTCCTGCTCTCATTTTCAAAATAGCCCCCAAAATGCCAAAAATGCTCAGAAAGTGCTATTTTGTACAATTAAGTTTCTATGAAAATGCACTAAACGAAACGTCACGACGTCTTTATTGAACCAGAAGTAACGAGGATATAAAGATGTCGCCGTATGCATATCTCAATTTCAAAATGACCGCCAAAATAGCATGTTTTTATAAAACTTGAACAAAACAGTCTTTAAATGCCTAATATCATAAACAATCTGTAGAAAGGAACATTGAGGGTTACAACAAGATCATTTTATACTACCTCTACAGAGTAAAATCGATAAGACGCTAATGGTTAGGTTTAAAATGACATTTCCTACATTTTTTCCCAAATAATACCCATATTACAACAACAGTAAACACAGTAAATATTGAAGAGAATGAATTTAAAAATGAATTTGAGAGTTCACAGAGTCGTTCACCATTGAAATATGCTTGTAACATGTTTCAAATTCAAAATGGCGTGCGGAATGAGGTGTAAAATGGCTTTCAAATACTGGTTTTAACTCAATAAATGAAAAGAAAACAAGTATTAAAATATTCAATATTCATAATAATCGAAAGAAAATCATTTTTAGGGTTGTGCCACATTTCTGTATCCCAAATTATGTTGTTAACATCCGAAATGGCACCCAAAATGAAGTTTACAATAACCGCGGAAATATTATTTTTCACTCAAAAATCGATTAAAATGACCAGGGCATCGAAATAAATTTGGCTGTCTGGGAGCATGAAGTAATTCTGAAATATTGTCTGCAAGAAATTAACTGTTTGAGCGGCTTGCCGCGATTACGAGCGACTTGCCGCTAAGCCCTAGGGGTGGGGTCCAGGGGGCGGAGCCCCCGGAAGCTCTTGGTTTTAGCTATACTTGAGGCAAAAATCAGCATCCTGAGACCCCATTTCTTTCAATTTTGTAGCATGTTGAAAAGGTTCACAAACACATTTTAGAAATGATATGTAGTTAAGCTGAGTACAAAATCACTGTTACCTATAAAGAAACAACATAAATGATAGCTTTTTAGGTCAAAAGTCTTGCAAAACTTTTTAACATGTGAACCAAACAGTGATATTAACCAATAGATGAAAATATATAGATATGGGTAATTAATGAATTTCAAATGTATGTATTTTATCCGTTCTGACAACAGATAAATTTGAGTCTAATTCTTACCAACTCATTGAGTTCAACTTCAGCAGCGTGGAACAGAAACTAGGTTCAGGTTTGATCACACAATCAGCACGTTGGTTTTGCAAGTCTAGTAACAGCTCGACAAACAATGCACAATTTTATTGTTGAATAACATTTTAGCAGAAAAAAATACAAATTGTAGTTCATGAATTTAATTATTAAAGGGTTAAATGGAAAAATATTAACTTGACTTTACATTTTTACGCTAAAATTGATAACACCCACCGTTTTATTATTTATGACATCAACATCAACTGTTCTGCTAGAAATTGCTCCACACGGGAGCAAGGGAGGACAGACACAACAATAATAAGCTACTGGTATTGATATTGTTACATATTGTTACACTGTTATGTAACAATGGTTATATTTAAACACATATTATTTTTGATGTGATCTTGAAGAAATCAGAAAATATTTATCTTAAAAAAAAAAATCTTCTTTCTTTTTTTTGACTGCCTCATTTTTTTTCTGTTGGTCGTGATTTTTTTCTGGGAGCGGCGCTCCCGTGCTCCCGTGGATTTCGAAGCCCTGAAAATGACATTAAAAACATTAAAAATATTGAATATTCAAATTAACCAATTGGAAATAAACCTAAGGATTTCAACAAAATGACAATTTAATTCCTATAAATGTTGTTAACAAGTTGCAAATCCAAAACAACGCCCAAAATTATATCTATAGTAGCCACCAAACCTTTATTTCCCCTAAATATTGGTTAGAGCGACTGTTAAGGCACTATTAAAACCGTCAAACATTCAAAATAAATATTAAAAAATGGCTCTTAATATAAAAATCTCTCGACAAATCATATTATAATATGTATTTAATCCAGATGGCGCCCAAAATGAGCTTTAAAATAACCACTAAAATATATTTAACATTCTTAAAAATGGATTAGAGAGACTTTAAACAGCATAAGCAACTAGATATCTTTCAAATAATCAATGGAATATGGCTGGAATATGGTTTCAGGCAATACAAAAGACATTTTTGTAAATAAATATAGCCATTCCCATGTTTAACATTCCAAATGGTGCGATAAATAAGGCAAAAATTGTATTTTTTCGAAATATTCTGGTATTTTTGCAGCCATATTATACCTTATTATGGGAGTTGTTTTGAATTTGAAGATATGTCACAACATGATTCTTGGAGATGTGCTTCTGTTGTTATCCCCCAAAGCCAATTTTCTTCTATTGTCTTGAATGTTTTATGTTTTGTATGACTTTCTCATGTCACTCCGACCCATTTTGCGAGAGAAAATAGTGGTATGACGGCCGTTTTATATATCACTTTATGCCCTATTTCGGATATATAATATAACTGCAATATTGTTGAGGCCAAATGTTTCTGTTGTAACACTCAGAGACATTTAATATTGATGATCAAACATGTTCTTATGTTTTAATTCCATTTTAATGTATATAGATCTAACCCAGTTTTGAACCTGAAAAACAGTATTATGGTAGTCATTTTAGATACTAATATCACGTTGAGCGCTATCTTGGATTTATAACATGTATAAAGTATAATTTTGGAAGAAATGTTCATGATGTATACTTTCAAGGCTATTTTACATTGATAATGCCACCATAATGTCACTTTTATCAATTTTTAATGAAAAGTAGTAGTTTGTGTCGTTTTTATTTTAAATAATGGGGACCATTTTGGATCCGTTATGGGCACTATTTTGGATGTAAAACGTATGAGTGGCATTTACATTGGGACAAACGGTCGTGTTGTATCCCTAATTTTTTTATATGTTCCTATCGATTATTTATTTATGATATTAGACATTTTACAGGCTATGTTGATTGATTATGATAAAACATGCTATTTTGGCGGCCATTTTGAAAATGGAATATGCAACCGTGTACAGCTTTTTATCCTACTTTTCAGACGATTTAAAAATCGACGTCGTTAATTGTATCTTTATTGAAAATTAAATGCAAAAGGTAGCTAATTGAAGGTAATGTTTGGTATTTGGGGGCCATTTTGAAAACGGTCCAGGAAATGGTCCTGATGCGGCTACATTTTTGGCAACATTTTCTTTTCTATTCTATATGATCCTCTGAAGGTAGCTATAAAAGTGGCTTAGTTTCTTCATGAAATGCTCGGAATTTGTTCTGAGACAACTTGCTCTTACACATTTATGGCATTCACTTTGTAAAAAGATATTAAAACGCCCTCATACATGACAATATGAGTACATTGTACATTTACGTGTACTTTGGACAAAATAGTAATGCTTTGACAAGCAAATGTTATTTTTAATACGGTATTCCCTTTGGTATATTACTTTATGACTAACAAATGGGTATATTTGGCGGCCATTTTGAAATTAGGCTTAAAGCGCCCTCCTACGCGTCTAGAATTGTGGCAACATTGCTTTCCATATTCCTTAGGTCCCACTTAAGATGTCTAGATAGGTGTCTTGCTTTCTTCACGAAATGCTCATGGCATTTCATCTTGCTCCTTAACTATCACCTTACCAAGAGTAATGACACAGATAAATTTCTCAATAATGTATGAACAAGAGATGATAACGAATGATACGTGCATGATTCAATGAGTAGAGGCCCTCTGTATTCCCTTGACTTCTAGGTTTCATCGAAATTTGGTCATTTTATGCGACTTTTCCTACTTCTGCCAGCTTTAAACCTAAATTGTGTTTCTGGACGGGACTCCTAGGAACGGCCTTTGCTTCTTTGCTACGACAACAGAAGATTGCAGAACTTTATCATGAAAACATGCAGAGCAAATTCTTAAAAAGGTAATTTTTGAATTACGTGGTAGCGGTACTTTTATGTTGTTTATGATTAGTTGTAACATTGTTACGCTACATCTTTCTTTTATTTCTACTTCAAAAATCAATATGGTCAATTAAACATCGTCAAGATCGGAAAATAATATTAAAAATAAGAGAACTAAATTGATGACAACATAGTCCCAATTTTTGGCGTGACGTATCACTAGAAGAGCAGCTTCTGCGGTTTCTCCTATCGTACCTTTGAAACAATGTGGATGAATAATTACCTTTTTGAGAAATTTACATTTTTTAAATATCTATCTATACATTAGTTCAGACACGAAAATTATGTAATATTGACGACTTGAATTCCTAGCCATTAAGAAAAGCGTGATGTTGCATATAAATGGGAAGGTTTTAATAAACTGTATTAGCCACAGATGCAAATTAGAAGCACTTGTTAACCGGATATTTATTGCTCTACTGCTAATTATACTGCTTTTTATATATGCCTACATTAAGATGATTTCTTTGACAATTTTTCTGACAATGGCCAAGGGCACTGATAAGAAGATATTACATTCTGTTAGGTTTACCATTTTGTTTATGTTTTGAATTACTTCAAAGCACTTATAGGGACAATAAAGACTTGAATAATCTTTTTATCGTATACAACCGGTTAATAACATTGTTGCATGAAACAAGATTTTTTGGAGGGGGTTCCATCTGACAAATGAAATACAGGGATGTATTGATGCCAATAGCATGGAAATCTGTCAAGACGTCACTAAGTAATTATAGACCGGAATATTCTATTTTCCCAAAAAAATTATTTGTATCAAAAACTCTTAATGTCAGATTTTCCTCGATTTCTTTGCTAATAAATATAAGGAAAGAATAATTTTAACATGGCTTGTATGTTTCAGGTCAATACCATGCAGATATTTTTCAAAGTAATGACTTACAATTGTTTGTGGTGGCCTACAATACCCTGCCTTATGTGGCAACCCCAAATGTTTTTCATCTTGGTGCAATCGGCGATAAACTGTTGGGGTTGTTAACTCCTTCCAACCCCTTTTGGAAGACGACGGTTAAAAGATCCCCAGTCTTTTACAGTATTAATACTACTCCCATTATCAATAAGACTGACTAGATATATTAGATATAAAAACAACATGAGTTTTTAACTTATCTTAAATGATAATGTTCTATTAATCTTAATGCTGAACACTTGCATCCCATAATATACCGTACATTATTTAGAAGAGCGTTACTGATCACATAAAAGACTTTCGTCGAGCGCAGTAATTACGAACGCAGCATTAGTGTTTATCCATAGTTTATCAAAGGTCAAAGTAGAAAGTTTTGACTACCTAGAAAGACAATCAAATGTCTCTCGCTGTGCCATTATCAATTTCCTTTTTCAGGCTTTTATTATCTCAGGCAGACACATATTGTTTCATCAGCGCCAGCTGCTGTCATTTCCAAAATTTATTCAATATGAGTATGACATCGAATTAGGAATAGAAAAAACACACTGTGTCTTAATGTCGGATATTATTAAACCATACTGATCCATTTAAAACCAGTTAACATTTTGGTGATAGTAGATCCATTATGATTCAGCATTTCAAGACCAGTAGCAATTTTAAATTCAACGTATCTGCTATGTCTAAGACGTAACTATTCAAAATATACCTAATTCTACATGACGTCATCTTTTATGAAAAAAAATACTAGTGCATTCTTGGCGATTAATTCTATCTATTTTTTGATTTTTTTATTGCAATAATTTTTCAAGATACCATTGTCAAAACTACGACGTCATCAGAAAACTACTCACAGTGTTTGTGGTTTTTTAAAACAAGGCAATGTAGAAATTGTAGTATATCTGCTAAGTGTCAAGTTTCTAGTTTGTAAACAAGAATACGATAAGTAGTAAGTTCGGTATGACATACATGTAAAGCTAATATCACTGACTTGTAAAAAATAATGATATATATATATTTAAAAATATGTCTTAAATATTCCATTCCAGAAATATTCCTGTACTATATATCCTTAGATAATTAGTTAATAAGTTATAAAATTGATAGTTTTTACTCGTTCTTGAACTCGGGACCTCTTGCACACATTACAATGTGTAAATATGGAATTCTAAACCAATGGACGCAGCGTAGGCTGCGTTATTGGGCTCATATTTGACCCAAGTGATGTCGTAATTACATTTATGCATTTTGTTCTCTTATGTACCTTTGGGTTTGCTAGAGTTAAGACAAACGCAATGTAGCCCTTTGATTCGTTAGGCTAAGGCAAATACGATAATCAAAACTACTGTACGAACTAAGAGAAGAGATCAACGTCGGCCCGACAGCCTTTTCGGGATTTCCAATCTCTTATACAGAAACTCAAATATCGCTAATTTGTTCCATTGAAATACATTGCGTTTTTGTCAAAATTGGCCAACTTCAGAAGCTCACTGTGGTTGTAATCGGAGTATAAGGTTTGTGACATATACCCATAAGGAGATAAATGTTCCTAACATTATTTTATGACAGGTTTACTAATTGTACTCCTAATAAACACACACGGATCATCCGAAGATGCCTGTTTTTCGCTATCGGGGTATTGCTACCGCGCGAAGTGTTATAATACCGTAAATTAGCATTTTATCAGTAGCTCTGAAAAAAAAAAAAAGAATGAAAAAAAAAAAGAAGAATTACATCATAGAGAGTGAAAAGTCAAAGAAAATGATTGGATATAACTGAAATAAAAAGAAAAGAAATGAAGAAAAAAAAAGTAAGATAATAGGCCGAAGCAAGAATCGAACCCGAGACGCGTGCACGTGAAGCGAGAATTCTACCATTACACCATCGCGGCTAACTGATTATATCGAGGAAGTCTAAAATACTTATAGAATTGTGTATTGCGCAAGGCGCAAAATTGGAAACCAAATTGGGGAAATCTATTAATTTCTGTTATATTTAGATAAATTATATTATTTAACAAAATATATGGGCTATTTAGGAAGAGTTTGATGAAAAAAATTAAAGCAAAATGGGTTTTCCAATCGGGCGCAGAGGCTCATGGGCCGACGTTGATCTCTTCTCTTGTACGAACTGACACCGGAAATTAAACTAAACCTAAAGAACTTGATGAGAATATTTATTATCTTACATAAAACTAAAAATTCATAATATACTAATAGAATGTTGAACCAACAAAAAAGTCCTGCTTTTATTAGGATGATTAAAGTCATTTAGTAAATATAAAAAATCAAGAAATATCCTATTTGAATACTTCATACGGTAAAATGTATATGGCGCTTAAGCATAAAATCATAAACAACACAGGCCTATATCTCAAACCAGGTCACGTCTTAAACACGATCAGAGGGATTATATGAAAGTACTGAGACAGGTGTAAACAAAAGACAAGGAGAAAATCTATAAAGATTGCCCATATGAAGATGCCATAAGCCCTGGATATTTGCTATACATCATCATAAATTATGAAGGTACCAAGAAAATAGTATTATACGTGTGACATATTTTCTTAATATAGTTATACTAAACACTAACGAATTTTCAGCTATGTTACCCCATTTGAGATTTGAAGAAATTGTTGGCAAGTTTTATTTCAAAAAGTGATTTTTCATTTGTGCAATGAAAGAAATGTTTAATTCAGTGCAAGATTCACTTCCCCTCGTTGAATAAAGCATTAAACCTTCCACCTCTTTCTCCATTTAATATGTAAATTCATTATTTATTTATCTATAAAACATTATGATAGGAAAAACAATGTCTAAAAATGCAAAATATTTGATAAAAATCGCGTACAAGATTTTTATAAGGACATTTGTCAGCTGAACTAAATTAGGTTTCTGTCATATGAACCAGGGAGCCATGGATAAGATACACGGTGCAATTTGTGCGTGTGTTGGCGGAAAGCACAGAAAGTCATTGCATGTCACCACTCAAGGCAATTCATTTATTTGTACAAATTAGAAACATGCAATGTAAAATAAGATAATTTGGTTAGTACCAGACTTGAATAGATAAAAAGCCAAAATTTTACATAGTAACATGGGAATTAAGTACTGACATCACTAACTTAGAAATAGCACCGCGATGTGAATTTTCTACTACCATTTGTTTTGTTAATTTATTGCTCACACTGCAGTAGATTTTGTAACCATTTTGGTGACACCCGTGTATCCTGAATATCAAATGGACCTTAATCATAGTGCATTTGGTTACCTAATTCAATATTGGAGAGATGCTACCTAGAGTTCTTTTATACTTATTTCGTGTACTTCAACAAAAATATCGTATGATTCTTCGAATTATGTATGATTGTCATTAGTATTATGTATACATTTGTTAATGTTGAAAGATAAACTTCTGGATTTTGAGCACCGCAACAGCAACGCTACTGTTAAGAAGAAATTAGAATATACAGGGTGTCCCCAAAAACGCAACGAACTTTGAACTTTTATTTTGAGAGAACAGAGCATAATGGTTAGCAATTTTAACAATAATATTAGAGTAGATCATTGGCTTTTACAGGATTTTTGTTTGTTTGATTTGGATCTCTGAATCGAAAGTTATTGCATATTTTGTAAAGACCCGAAAATTCTGTATGGTCTGATTTGTTAATCTGTAAAGTGTCACCTCTGGTGACGTCATTGGCACATGTTTAATGGAAATTGCTGAAAACATCACATGATTAGGAGAAGCATCCCTTGAACTCTTTCATGACATAAGGACTCAATTTAATGATGATCTGCTGATATTAAGCAGGTTGTTGCGTCTGGTTTAGTCAACCTGTTGCGTCCCCTTGACGGGCCAGATGAATCAATAACTTACTTGAGTTCTTAAACTCCTTTGTCTTCAGTTTTCTTTCGTGATTTCGGTTAAAGACTTATTATTGATTGACACCTTTTATTAGAATCCTTGTGTTTTGACTCTTTTGGTAGAAATTGTATCCTAAACTACCCGATTGTCGCACCAGAAGTAACAAATTCAAGGAATATGAGAGTAGAGTATCAAGAAGATCCGTACTTTAATTAAACATTTTGACCTATTTAAGTTAAAAATGAACTTAAAATATCACTTAATGTTAGGTACGGGTCAGGTAAGATTGGTTTGGATTGATTGTGCTCCAGTTGCTTGCAGAATTCTGTTAATTTCAAGTTTGCATTTCTTTAGCTGGAAGTCTAAACTTAGAAATCGGACCAAAGTAGATTTAAAGGTTTCTTCATATCTTTGGACTGGAGTGGTAAAATGAAACGGGACAAAAAGAATGTTGTAGAGTAATTACTCTATTTTTGGCAAAACTTATACTACTATGATTTAATTTTTTGGCAACTATTTTTTAATATTTTGTATTTGCTCGTTGCATTAATATGTGGACAAGCTGTATACAATATTATCTATCATTAAAGATATCCAATCTTATTTGAACAAACCATCATCGCAGGCTATAATGGATTCTCTTCTATACAGAAAGTCAATACATCTGAGTATAATCGAACACTTTATCTACGGTATATACCGACATCAATCTTGAATATGTTCTTTAGAACTCTAAAAAAGGTCATTGCTTTAAATAATTCAAAATATGTTATTGTAAAGTAATAAATGATAGAAGAAAATATTGAGGATGTTGTTGGCTTTGAAGTCTTCAATAATTTTATGACCTGAGGTAGAAGGAGATGAGCTACGTATTTTGTAATAATATGTTACGTAGTTCCAAATATTAATCAATTGAGTTGAACGACATAACTACAAACTATCTACATGTACATAAGGCCTCGCACATTTATATACTTTGCACACCACTAAATATAGGCGGGATGATTCAGAGAAGGGTGTGCGTAGTTGAACACAACACAGGTGCAGGAGATGCATCGCGTTTTGTACGTTGACTTGCGCATTAGTATCGTTGGCGTCCGTGTAGGGATACAATTGTCAGCAGTAAAAAGAGCTTCAAATCTCCCGCCTATTTAGTGATGATCAAAGTATACCTACAGACAATGTACAAACGTTATATGAATAATGGCAAAAAATAATACTTTTTGGCAAATTGACCATATTAGTTGCATGATGATCATATTCCAACCCCAACCCTGGCACACCAAAGTGCATAGAGTCCCAGACCACACATAACAAGGCAAGCTATTCAGTCCTAGCCTGTAGACCATATCGATAGTTGACATAATCCCGCCGTTGATGGGGTAAATCCACAGAACCGGACGGGGAATCGGAACTCAGAACGAGGCCAAGTATGATAAACACACTACTTGCTCTCGCTCTGAGTTCCATTCCCAGTCCGATTCTGTGGATTTACC
>JXSR01S001455.1:64187-78295 GCA_000969725.1 Ophiothrix spiculata
AGATTGTTGTTATGTGTCGGATAGCAAGGCAATGTCATCTGCGAAATCTAGGTCGGTAATGACTTCTGCAGGGTGCCTTCGACTTCTTTGAGGTGTTACTATAAAGCCCAGAATGTCCTTGTCTTCTCTGATTGCCATTCTCATCACATAATCTAGCACAATGATGAACAGGTAAGGTGCTAAAGTATCGCCCTGTAGCACTCCTGCTTATATCTCGAAAGCCTCAGTTTCACTGGTAATAACACAACTGCTTTTGTGCCGCTGTACATGGTATTGATTGCTTCGACGATGGTATTCGGAATCCCGTAAGCAGTGAGAATCTTGAGCATTTTACCTCTGTGTACTGAATCAAAGGCCTTCTTGAAGTCTATGAAGGTGATGACAAATTCAAGATTCTTGTCCTTGATTCCTTCTATAAGTCTTCGTAAGGCAAGGATGTGGGAAGTAGTTGAGCGTTCAGCGCAAAACCCATTTTGGTTTGGTCTAAGCAGAGGTTCAATGTGAGGTCGCCATGCGATTGAGTATCAAGCGGTTGAAGATATTTGCTGCTATGAATGTTAAGCTGATGCCCCTATAATTTGATGCCTTGCTGAGATCACCTTTCTTAGGAATTGGTACTATTCCACTTAGGGACAATGTGGTTTTTCACCTCTAAGCAGCGTACCATTGCAGATATCTAGTAGTATGTTGTTGAAACTACCAGATTTCCAAACCTCAGCAGGTATTTCATCAAGGCCAGCAGCTTTACCATTTGACAATTTTCTTAGTACAGCCTGAAGTTCTTCAGCTGTGAAAGCTCCTGTTTCAATTGGCAAAGTATTCTCATTGATGATTGATTTGGATTTCCTCATCAGGGTTGGTAGCTGAAGGTGGGGATCCTAGTAGGGTGGAAAATTAGTCTCTCCATTCCTTACAGCGTTCTGATGAGGTGTTGCCTTTAAGTCGACTTGATCTGGTTGCTGTTCTGCCAGTTACATCATTTATCACTACCCATGCCATCCCACTTTGCCTGCTTTGAGAAGCTGATCTGATGGTACTTATTTTCTTTTGGAGATATTCCTCTTCAACACTGCTGTAAGTTTTGTCGAGTTTCTGCTTTGCCTGATCAAACAACACTTTGTCACGTTCACTGTTTGATTCTGTGAACTGCTTGTGAGCATCAGCAAGGTTCTTTCTGGCTCTGCATACACGTGCATCCTCCCACGATACTTTCTTACGTGGGCTCTTTCTCCTTTCTGGTAGGCAATTGGAAGCAGCAATTTTGTGTGCTTTCAACAAAGAGTGGATACTTCTTATCAACTGTGAGCTCCACCTCATCCTGAAGAGAGCAAAGGACATCAAACTGGTTATGCACTTCAACGGCATATGAATGCTGAAGATTTATATCAGCACTGAATTTCTTCCAGTCACATACAAGAAAGGGTAAAATTACAAAAGGGTAGTATTACAAAAGTCTTTTCAGTCTATTTTCAGCTCTGAACCAGAGCTACAATACCATGCAATAGACTGATTTTGTGTCCACCCTAGTGATTTATGTTATCTATGGTCCAAAGAACCCATCTAGATAGGACTCATTCAGATAATTTCTCGTCTATTTTGCTCCCTAGATAACTGGTGGTAAAAAAACTTTTCACTATACAACTGATCCACTTTTGAACAAACTTCCCGCTGTTTTTTTGAATGAGTTTCAATGGATTGTTAAATGTATTTTATATGGAACTATATAATCGGTATCTATTTTTCAAATATTTTTTTATTATCTTTGCCGTATACAAATGCATATACGATTATGCTGTTGTAAATATCATTTTTTGTAAATTTAAATACATTTATAAATAATAACCTCTTGACCTCTCTGGGCCAATTCATTTGTATTTAGAGAGTATGCCCGAAAAGAGAAAGTAAACTATATTGAATATTTAAATTATAGCTTAAATTTAATTTTTCACATTTCAAGAACATTATACCAATATACTTTAAGTTATCTTCAAACGTATTTCAAAATGTTATGTTATTATTTCTTTTAATAATGTCGGTGATTTTACTTGCCCTTAAGCGCACATGTTGGAAGTAAGGGTAAGATTATTTGGAATGTTTCCTTGAATATTTGAGAATGTCACGCTCTTAGTTTGTAAAATTAATGATTTTTGTGTGTTGTCATTGCATACTAATATACGAAACATTTTATCAGCTGGGATTTTGATTGATTAAAAGAAAACAAACCCCTGAAGTGTTGGTGATGCGTAAATCGTTATTATGTAAATCCGGTTTTTTTTTAACATTTTGTTATTTGATCGAAAAATAAATTTAGTACATTTAATAAAATGTTATTTGCTTTTGATTCTTACTTAACGAGATCTAAAGATTTTTTTTTTAAATGGTAGCTATTGTATCAATATATTTCAAGAACTTAAAAAAAGAAAGAAAGAAAAGAATAATTCTTTATCTAATGTATATACATCTGTGTATAAATTCAAGGTATAAGTATCATCATAATAAAAGAGGCAAAACCGAATAAAACTTACTAAGAAAGGGCTTTCAGATGAATTTGAGTACAATATTTTTGATTCAATTAGATATTTTAAGAGTTATAAATTGCAGGTATTAACAATTGTTTTCAACACAGCCAATACTTGTTATTTAGAAAATTAATTAAGAAAGTTTGAAAGGTTATATTACAAGACTAAAAAACACTATTTTTTTATCAAAAAGTGTAAACGACAGGCACAAGTAAACCAGTGACCTAAGTTTTGCCAAGTGAAGATTAAATATTTCAATTCATGCTTTCATACATTTACTGCTACCATTTCAATGTTATGATATCGTTTCCGTCACATTTAATTGTTATTTTGATTACGACATACACGAGAGCAATAATTCTTGTCATTAATTTCACAATTTTTTGTTTTTTCGACTGTTAAGCAAAATTTAAGTTAAAATGCCAAAACGATTTCAAACAATCATCTAGGAAATTAGAGCAAATATTCCAAAGTAGATACAATACATAATAGTAGAGTGCTCATATGGCTCTTGGTAATTGCTTGAAATAATGAAGAAAAGCGGACGGGAATTCAAAGAGAACGGTTGATGGTATGTTCAGTTCAATTCAGCTTTTATTGTACCTTAAGAATGCTAGTTAGTTATCAAAAATTATAAACTTTTTGCATTGTGAAGACTAAATGGTAAAAATGAGCCATTTATACAATAATTACTAACGTTGCAAATCTGATGTTCAACAAATGAGACAGAGCAATAATTCTCGTAATCAATTTCGCGAGTTTTGGTTTGTCGACTGTAAAGCTATAAAATGCCCAAACGACTTTAATTCAGAAAATATTACAGCTAATATGCATAAAGTAGATACAATATACAGTAGAGAGGTCACGTGATCCAGGTACTTGCTTAAAATAATGAAGAAAAACTAATGTCAGGAAATTAAAGAGAGCGGTAGAAGGTATGATCAATTACGTTTTTTATTTTACCCTGAGACAGAGTTAACTTAGTTTGTTTGTAGTTGAATGTTAAAGAGATACATCTTTGTTGACTTCAATTTTCTAACCTACCATCTGTAGTTCATTAACACATACGGGAAATTTTGAACGCTCTAATAAATGAAATAGACGTTTACCTTTCGACTGGAGTTTTAACTATAGGAAACCTGAAATATAAAATGATTATTGCAAATCACTAGTTTTCTGACTGTCCGTCTTCTCTTGCTAATGTAACCCTACTTTTAATAAAATATTAATTAAACGGACCATGTATAAGTTTCATCCAATATTTTAGGGTTAGGTTTAGGGTTAGGGTTAGAGTATGTTTAGGTTTAGGGTCGGTTCATAATAAGTGATTTACAATCGGATCATGGTTAGAGTTAAGTTTTTGATGGGACGTTATGTATACTTTTTCCCATTAGACAAACGTGTCCGTGATATAGAAGAAAAAACCACTCAATGCATTGTCTAAATAAGCAGATTCCGTTTTAACCCGAAATACATGACCGCAGGTATTTTTTGATACAACTACTGAACGATGCATTATGAACACAAATGTTTTCAGGGTATGGTCAACATGGTCAATATAATTGAATAGGATTCCACTTAAGTATGATACATCTTGACAAGTAAATAATTTGTATTTCCCGATTAAGCTATTGTTGAGAGATATAGAAGACAATCAATAAGTAGATAAGTGGTCTAAAGGCGCCAAGTGTCCATTTTATCCCGAGATTCTGTCTAATGTCCAAACAACGCCAAACAGTTACATTCTATACGCCAACAGAAGGCAAAGGAGATCTTAAACAAGAATTTACCCAATTGAAACCCGTAAAACTGTTCATTTGAATAACAAAAATCACTTTCTTTTGAATGGCTATTATTAGGGGAATACAATTGGTTTATCTCCAGCATGAAAATAGTCCGAACCAATGAAATCTGGACTACTATTGGTTGTCAAAAAGCATATTTATAATTTTAAACAAGAAAATTGTGAACATTCATTAACATTTCCCGTGTGTTCTCTACATTTCCCGTGTGTTCTCCCTTTTAATAAACGTGCTCAATCGTACTTGATGATTCTGTTTCACTGGCACTATCGACAAACTGATCTGTTTACATGTTTTCAATATGAAGTACCTTTAACCTACATTTTACTTATAAGGTAATGTCTGTTGAACTCAAACATGAGCTGTAATGGAGAGTCGCTTTATTCAGCCATGGGTCCCACCAGCCATTTAATTTTTCAAAAAAACATTTAGAGCCATATTACGTTTTATGCTTTTAAAGACTTTATGTGGCAAAAGGACATCTTTATAATAGTTAATTATCAAGTCATTCACTACTCTGATGTACATATACTCTGTCAATCCGGAAGCACGAACTCAGAAATCAGACCCCGTTATAAGATCTATTGTTATCCTGTGTTTTCTACAACGTTGTGAACTGATATTTTTGCATTGTGTAAGACTAGCAATGCTTGAGATTATGATTTTTTATATAATTTTGGTATTGTTTTTAGCTAATTTTGTTGCTACTATGACTAGATGACAAACCTTTACCACAAGTTCATTTGAATATTTAGCAAGATTAAGTACATTGTTATGATTAAAATTACGGGACAATTGTATTTTATTTGTATGTCAAGGTTTTTAGAGAGGATATTACGCTCTGTCATCCTTTAGCCTTATATCTGAAAGATATTAAACGTGTATCATGTGGTCTGTGTTTGGTACAGTAGAAAGTAACAATAACTATATATTTCCGTATTGAAAACTTTTACCAAGATTTCTCTTATTCACATCAACGTTAGTGTATTTCAACAATCATATCGTACGACTTCATAGAATTAGGAATTATGATTGTCATAAGTGTAAATATTGAAAGTTAAACTACAGGATATTGAACACTGCAATATGTCATCGCTTCTGCTAAGTGATTAGAATAAATAACTATATATTAGCATTGGGGATTTATGATTCTTACTTACATCAGCTGTCATAACTACGTGTAACATATCCTCTTCTGTGCAGAAATAACTCTATAATCACGTAAGTCAATACATCTGTATCAAAATCAACAATTTATATAGAAACTTCCATCAATTTTTTAGCTAATCCCTGATACTAAAAATACTATTGGGAAGGCAACCTTTCTTAGGCTGTGTTCTATCAAGTGCTATAAAATGAGTTGAAAAATATGCAGCACGGTGTTTTTTATTACTTCTTTATGGACTTTCCAGGCTTTTACTCATTGCATATGCCGGGCGTTCTCATACTCAGTTATGAACACCCATGTGTCCCCCGTGGACTAACCTGGAAAACACAAACAACATTTTCAACAAAATGTTCACAAAATAATTGTTTTTTGTGACAATAAGTCAAACTGTAAAGGTTTGTTTTTAATTTGAGTAGTTGCAAAAAATATTGATTGTATAGTATACACAAATTATCTTCACACAACCATATTGAATCTAAAGCATGTTCAAAATGAAAGTTTATTACACCTAAATAAACTCACTCTGATTTGTGAAAACAGTCTTGACATTTTCAGTTACAAGTTTACATAAATAAGACAATTTTTGCCGTTTTATTATCATCTCTATTTAATAAAAACACATACATTGATTGCTGAAGACATAATGATAAGAAATAAAAGCCATTGAACTTCGATATATTCTATTTGAAAAACATCTTGGAATTGAGAAGCTACATAGCATATAATGTCTGTGTTATTGTAAGTTGTATCGAACATTCACTCCTGTCAATCCAGAATGTTCAATAAAAACGATATTTTCAATTTCGAAGACATGCTTTGGCACGAAGGCTGTCGATGTCTTCAAGGAGATAAATGTATCAGACTACATACGATATGAACTTACAATTCAAGCTTAAAGCAAGAGTCGGTTTACTTTGTTCAGAGTATTGATTTTTAAATAATGTTTTTATTTGAGTTTCAACAAATGTTGGCTTTGATGTTGTTTGATGAATTTAAAAGCGACAATTGAGAAGCTGCATGGCATATAATGTGATTTTTGTTTACGGAAATCATATTTTTATTGATGTGAATTTCATAAATATATGAGGCTGTTAACGTTCACGTTAACAGCCTCATATAAATATATGAGGCTGTTAACGTTAACGTTCACGTTTACCAAAACGCTAATTGCAGAATCTCTTCATCAATCTATTACCGCATCTACCGCAAATAATGGTGGTGATACATCGTAGAATGGGTCAAACTATGCTTTTTCTACTTCTTTAAGATTCTGTCACACATCACCGTATAGAACCCAAACGTATGGATAACGTACAGAAGTTTCACATAATGAACATGTGCCAAACAAACCACCGCACACATTAAAATAAAGTTTGCCTCCCAATATGGAGGTTTTTCTTTCTAGGAAGTGGAAAGGTGAGTTAAGCTGGGAAAATATAAAAAAGTTCACAAAAATAAGTGAAAACTTCATTTTAAGATTATACGAAAAGGAAATTATTTGAAGACTTCTTTGCAACCTTATGTAGAATCATAAATCTCATTGATTTTGGAATCATGTTCAATGACACATAATATTCACTCTCATGAGTATCAAGGACGTTGTCGTGTCTCTGAGCAGTATTTCATCTTGGCTACGACGGTGTAGTAAAACTGGTGCATCGATATATATTAGCTATATATACCGTGCGAGTCAAAACACTGCAATAATTAGATGGAAGCCATATTGTAAGAGCAAAAGTAATTTCGAACAAATAATATTAATTTCTAAATAGATCATGGATTAAGCTTTCAAAGGGTTAAAGAATGGTGAAAATTGATAAAGGCTTTGCAAAGATATCTTTATTTGAATAATATGGGTAAGTACCAATATTGGATTGAATTTCTCAAGTTGCCAACACCTCTTGAATAATAAAACAAACCGATTACCTTGCTCCAGTGATCTGAAGGTCATCTCCTCTTAATCTATTAATTTACATTTAAAAGATAATTTAGGCGGTCTTTTCAAGTGCAAAACGACATGTGTGGGGGTACTGTCTTAGAAGAGAGGGCTTATCAATCAGTCGTTGCTCAAAATGCCTCACCAACAATTTAATAAAGCAACGTGCTCTAATTGCTGAGGTTTATTTTACCACCACACCTCATGCAGAAGTTAAACGGAGATTCCGGGATGCATTCCCCCAATCGCGTGTACTATGTGCATCCACTATCTAATAATAGAATTCAGGCGAATTCAAAAGAGCAGGAATAGTCCATAACCTAAATAAAGAGAGATTTTGAAGACGGCGAACGGCAAAAAGCAGGATAAACGTCGACCGCGTTTGTCAGACATTGACAAAGGATCCAGAAGTGACCTCGCGAAAAAATCCCCCGTCAAATGTGTCCCAGTCCATGTATAACCGAATATCAGGGCCACCAAGCTCAAACGGCCCTTATCAAGGCATTCAAAACAAAAGAGAAAAGGATAATGTCATAATTGTGTCCTCCATAAATAAAACATATGCACGACAGTTGGACAGAACTGTTTTTATGCATATATATTCAAATAAGTGTATCTCTACGAAGCCTTTATCAATTTTCCCCATTCTTTCACCATTTTAAAGGACAATCTATGATCTATTAAGATATATACATTTTATTTTCATGAAATCTCATTTTCTTAAAATATGGCTTTCATTTAACTACTGCAGTTTTTTTGACTCACTTGGTACATTTCCAAATGTTTACATGAAGTGTTTGACTTCATTTGACATCATTCGGGTAGCAGTAGAGTTCGTTTTGCAGTTAGCAATACAGCTATTTTTGCAATTTGGTGTAAGGGTTATTGATGCAATATATTCGTCACAACATGCTATACAATAAAAATGTTTGATTTTTCGTGGGAAGTGTTCTATAAAAGAATTAAAGAACTCTTAACAAATACTTTAAACCAATATGGCTCTGTGCATGGACCTGACAGGTCTCAATTTTGAAATCGAATTAAACTCATAATTATGTAGGGGATTGGTATATCTTTCTTTTCTAATTGTTTCAACAATCCCGAGAAAATAAAATCGATTTAAAGCTGATAATGGTAAGAATTCTTTTCAAAGAATTTTAAGAATGCAAAAGGTATATGATGACAAATATAATTTTTTTAAACTTTTTTACATATCAAAAATACCGTATATTCACAAATATCAAAATATTCTGCCTCCGCAGTGGGTCCTCTATACTATATGTGATGACTCACCCTGAAAAGAGAGACTTTGCGACAAAACACTTTTTTAAGAAACTTATGAAAATAGGCAGCAAATAATATAGAAAATAATAAGAATTTCCAGCAGATTTTTTGTTATAAAATTTGATCGCCTTGATCAGTTTCAACAAGTAAGGTGTCATTTTAAAGCTGATAAAATGATGTAACAGATGAAACGATAAAATCAAAATTGATATCATCACCAAAGTCCCCCCTTTCGGGGTGAGCCATCACATATGTTCTTCCTAAATTGAAAAAGTTTCCACATAGAAAAAGCACTAGGCCTTTCTGCTGCAGGTAATTTTTTTTAGATTGTAATATTGTACTTTTTGTGTTTTGACAAGTTTACGTTTTAGGTCACATTTCGTATGATGCATGTATGTTCGTGTGCAATACGTTTTTTATATTTTAAATCAATATATTGTACAAAGTAAGTGTTCACCAGTAACAATTTGACATAATAATCTAACAAAATATTTTTTTAAAGCACAAAACACTGAAACACTGCTAGCAAACATTGTGTAAGAACAAGTGAGACTGCCAATGACCCAGATGACCTATGTCATATAAATCAGAAGCCAACCTGTTATTGCCTTGGTGATGGTGAAATAGCTAAACAGCGAGTTGTAGTTTGGTGAGTTGTGTGTACAGTTGTGAGGTGAGTTGTGTGGCGAGTTATGTGGCAAGTTGTTACAACAAGAAATGGCGAGTTACAATAACAGATGTAAAACTAGAGATGGTGAATTGCAACAACAGGTGGCGAGTTACAATAAGACATTGTAATTTCAATGTAACAGTATTTTTAGCTATTTGTCAAGAAATGTCATAATAATGCCAATAACAGTTTAAAAGATATGAAAGTAAGTCTTCGATTTAGGAGAACGAATATTCATAGTCTTGGAACCATCATTATCCGATTCATTCTCTCAATGACGAGTTCAATCCTTAAATGTAATGATAGTTAAATCCTATATCACAAGATTTCATCATGTCTCTATACCATTCCTTTTTAAAGGAATTTTTATTCAAACTAACGGTCTGGTTAGAGATCTTGGTCGTCACATGACCCGGATGACGTACGGTCATGTGACAAAATTATGGGTTGGTAAACTGGGTGGAGGTCGTGTCGTCCCTTGTCCTTGTTGAGGGAGCTGGGGTGGCGGTAGATGCTAATGGCTTCCCTGACACCACGGTTGATCCAGTTCGAATCCTGAATCTTGGAGCCCTGTTAAAGATAAGCTTCTTTCAGCTTACTTGGTACCAAGTATTAAGTTGGGTTTCCTTGGCGAAAGCCTAAACAAGGTGAAGGTGAAGGTGATGGATACACTTATCATTTACACTGTCCCAATCAATGTTGTGTACTTTCATCATTTTAAGCCTAAATCATCTTTCATAAGTTATAATGGCAATGGTGTTGTACACTAATAATAGTATGGTATCTTAGTAACATCGTAATAATATAACCAACTGATTTATTTTACATTTGCGTATATAAATGAGAAAAACACATATTTTCTATATTAGAAATACACAGATAGACGCTTGATCTAAATGGGCATGGATTCTTAATGTGGAAATTAATGTGAGTTACCAGGTTTCTATTTCATAAAGATTTAAGAATATTCCTAAGTTAGTCTGCAGACAAATAATCATTCCTAAATATACAAATATTGTAGACTTCGAGGATAATAAGGTCCAATTACTAAAGGAAATGTGGATGATAAATAATTACCGGTTGATGTAATTTGCATTTCAAAGTTGTTAAAGTTGTTTAAAACATAATAGAAAAGTTAATATTTTTATTAGATATGTTCTTAACCTTTGATCTGAATTTAATTTGGCTATAATAGGTCAAAGTTCAATTACCCACAACTTCATCTACAATCATAGGACAAGGGCAGAAAATGTTAAATTATTCAAATAAATTTGGATGATAAATAATTACCGGTTGATGTAATTTGCATTTCAAAGTTGTTAAAGTTGTTTAAAACATAATAGAAAGGTTAACATTTTTATTGAATTTAATTTGGCTATAATAGGTCAAAGTTCAATTACCCACAACTTCACCTACATACGACAAAGGCAGAAATGTTAAAATCATCCAAACAAATTGGTCTTAAGTTGGGAAATTCGGTCATCTTCAAGTTGAACATGTTGGAAATTGTCTTGTTCTAAAGCAACTTAAAACAATATCATTTAAGAATGTTCCTAAATAGCTTTATTAAATAGAGCCATAAATGTTTAATGAAGAGACCGTATTCTCGACTTTTTAGCTTGATATCTATGTGGATGATTAGGTGCCACAAACTGTTTTTGTTAATTGCTATTTTTATTTTAGGCAATATCAGCAGTATTCATCGTTCTGTTCTTTGTGACAAAATTTTACTGACAATTTTTCAAACCTGATTATTTGACGACGAAAAAACTTACCAACATCTGAAAACTCCAAATGCTACGTAACTGTATTGAGCCATTCGCCTTAGTATAACACATGATATATGTAAGGCCAATATGTTTCGAATACCTAGAAAGAAAACTGGTGTCTCTCGCTGTGCCATTATCAATTTCCTTTTGTGGGCTTTTATTATCTTGAGCAGACACATACTGTTTCATCAGAGCCCGATGCCGCCATTTCAAAATTGTATGCAAAGATGCATTAGACAAGATATAAGTCAAAACATTTATTTTGTGTTTTGACCTTGGGTATAAGGCGATTCTCGATTATTGTTATGATAAAATCATATCACCAGGAAGAATATACGCTGGGAAGTTATATCCTTCATGAAACATTTTTGCGAAGTAAGATTATTTTCAAAAATGTCACGCACTTATTATATCAAATTAATGATTTTTGCGTGTTGATATTGCATGTTAAATGAAATGTACATTGGTAGTGTGATGCTAGACATACTAGAACAAAACCTTTCCTCACCAATGCTTAAATCTTACTTTACTGACTGTTAAGACGTAAAATGCAATACACGACTTGAAATAAAGACAGACAGAGGAAATTACTTCGAATATGCTAAGTAGATACAATGTAAAGTAGAGTGATCACATGACTCCGGGTAATTGCTTGAAATAATGAAAAAAAGTGGACGGGAAATTTAGGAGAACAGGAGAGATTCAGCGTTTATTATATCCCGGGAAAGTCAATAACAGATAATATTTTAAATGTATGCAATAGACCTTTGATTGATTATTAAACGTACTGGAAAATATGAACACTCTGATTAATCAAATAGACTTTTTACTAAAATGTTTGTCGTTTACCTAACTGGGGTTTTATCTGCAGGAAACCTAATATCCTAATATACAAATAATTATTGTTAGTTACTAGATTCTGACAGCCAAGTCTTCTTTCACTAATACGATACAGCCATTAAGACAGACATGAACACCTGTTTAGCTATTTGCATCAACTCTTTTGTGTTCATTAGTGTAAAGAGAAGAAAACATGTCCTTACAAGACTTTCATTTCAAAGGAAAACTCATAATCAAGTGTGATACCTGAACCTAGATATTCTTTCTTTCTTTCTACAATCCATTTCTGTAGTAGTGGTCATACAATTTCTGTTTGTAAATATGTCTTAAAACAAAATAATTAACTCTATCATATTAGGATTTGTAAAATATAATTGTAAAGGATTCCACTTATACAACTTTATTTGTAGACTGTATGTCCAGACTAAGCTTTTGTAGTAAAATATTCACAAAGTAGGGGTCTAACAGCACTTACAGTAAGTTTACCAAATGACCAGACGAAATAAAACAGTTAAGGGGCATTTCAAAACTCAACTTGTAATTGACCACCCAGAACTGGATGCTCTGAGTGGTTGTCTGTGTTCAGAACATCTATCAGTTCTAAGCAGTCAACGGCCGGTTGAGTGTTGGTGTGTTGCCTTATACCGCCAGTGGCAGCGGAAGGCTGAGACCTGAGGAGATCTAAAACAAGGATATATCCAAAGACGAATCAACTGTTAAAATCATTGCAATGTTTATCCGTAAAATATAATTGTATATGCTCTGTAAAGTGGGCCGCGTGGAATTGCAAGCCAGGGAGGCAGGGTGCAGTATGAATCTCCCGCATTTATTTTTTTAATTCTTTCACGTACCTTATTTTCAACATATCAACAATAGAACCAATATGTTCATGCAAGCTTGCAACTATGTCTACCTTGGTATATAAAAAGACTAGTAGTTTAGCATGGTTAGTTGACAACAATAGTTGTGTTCCATGAATATGGGCCCTCACAGCTTTTGGTATTATTGAAATGCCAAATAATAAAATTTGTCAAAAAGAAAAAAAAATCAGTAAAATATTGAAACAAGAAAATTGTGTACATTCATTTTATTTATCGCATCCTTTCCCTTTTGATACAACCGAATATGTTTCACTAGCAGTATCGATCAGCTGATTTGCTTACATCACTTTAATATAGAGAACCTTTAACTGTATTGTCTGCTGAACTTTAACTTGAGCTGTAAGGGAAACACGTTTTTATATATTAGACGGACAATCAAGATACTTTATGATTTGTATACCTAAATTGAAAAATCGCAATCATTTATTTGTATTGAAAGTTACTTTGTTCGTTACTCATTTTTTATACTCTCGTCTTTGTTATGTACTTGATTATTAAAATTATATATTTTACGATAAAAACCGAAACACAATTAGATATCCAATTTTATCTCGAGCACGCAATATATGGCAATTTGAATTGTTAAATGAATATAGCGATTTAGATTCGTAGGTTTTAACCAATTTTTTAAATATTATCTTATTACATTTGAATAAAAAGATTCGACATCAAAATGAAGAATTTCTCTTTAGTTTTGTTTTCTTATCACTGTAATATTCAAAATTGTTTCCTGCATGTCAATGCTATAAATTCAAGATTTATACTTTGAAGACAACAATTATGCAAATTATAAAAATATTTATTTAGTCTTGTATGCAGCAATATCGTTTGGTATAAATACCGCATATCATTGGTGTTTATTTCATATCCATTTTTTAACTTGATCTTGACAAAGGAGGTTTATTATTCTACTTTCACTGAAACAATTTTGTATTCGTTAGAAACCTTATCGAAGTATGCTTTACTCAGTTTATCTTGCATCCCGTCCTGCGTGTTTATTTATCACAATCATAATAGCCCGCACAACATCTAAACCTAAATCACTGACCCCTGACCCGATCCTAACTCACAAAACCATGATGGCGTTGTGTTATGATGTAGGATGAATCTGCATTACACACTGATGTAGAATGAAATTTGCATGTCCTTTCTTTTTAACGCATAGCAATTCTTTTCCTGTGTTAAAGTCCCAGTAAATTATATATCATTGGAAAGCTATGATTGTAAGGATCGGCAAAC
>JXSR01S001455.1:96215-106644 GCA_000969725.1 Ophiothrix spiculata
AAAACTCGCAAAACTCATTCAAAAGGATCTCAACGAGCGTGAAAACAAAAAACAAATAACAAGGACAAACACGACGAAAAAATTAAGAATCGGGAAACGCCTGACGGAAGAGATGGGTTTTTAACTCGGATTTAATTTGACTGAGAGAGGAAAAGGTTGCGGATGTTGTTTTGGAGTGAATTCCAAGCAGTGGGGCATTGAAACCGAAATGAACGCTCACCGGCAGATTTGAGATCTGAGTTAAGTATTTGAGAATCCTTTGACAGCCGAAACGTAAAGTGCGGGGAGGGTTATATGTGTATAAAACAGAAGAAAGGTAGGATGTAAGGGTGCCCTCGAAATGACGGAACGCTAGGACACATAATTTGAACTTAATGCGAAAATGAATAGGCAACGTCTGTCAAAGGCTGGGAGTAAAGTGTAAATAAAACTGGCCCAAGGACGGATCCTTGAGGGATTCAGTACAGTAAATAACGTGCACGAATGTGAGCGACATGAAAACGGCAAGGTTGACATCATCTTTTTATGAGAATGGTATAAGTAAAGATAACCAGTCTGGTACCTCATTCTCAGCCTTATGTAAAACATTGACTGCATTCCGAAACTAACATGACTATTGTAACAGACTTTTGAACATAAATATCCGTATACACGTTATTCAATATGTCAAAATAAATTACATAAAACATAATCTAAATAGGGGTTTGATTATAGTATTATTGTTAGTGTAGAGTTAAAGGTTTTACTTAAATCCTGCATTCCAATGTTGTGATTGATTTCAAAAATCGTGTGTCGATTCTATCAGAGGCCGCATATCTTTCGTCAAAGTACCAATTCCAATTTATAAGTAGCGGTCAATATTATACATCAGTAGAGGAGAGAGACTCTGATGACAGGTTATTAACTAGAAACTTTTGACCTCAGGCTTGTAAATATTTGTACTATGAGTCTGTAAATATTAAGCTTATTTCGGTTTCTTAAAATATTATTTTTACGGTCTTCGTGATAACAAAAGGAATGATCATATTTCAAAATACGATAAGGGAGGAATAAAAAAACAGTTGTAGATTATTAGTACCTCAACCCAGTTTGTACGAGAGCAATAAGCATCTTAATCTAGTTTTGTCGTCCTGGTGTCTTATGTCAGTGTAATGGCGTCTGTGATATATTTGTTTAATATCAAAACAACGATTAATTCAGAGACTACACCGTTATTTCTTAATGTAAATACAATGACAATGTCACTTAGTGAAGCTTGCAGTGCGTGCTTAACAGACCTGAATCTACAAATCAAATTTGAACCTCGAAAAAAATGAACTGCAGATGATATGAATATTCTGGGGAAGTTATAAAGTATATACTCCAGATCATATGACTATGTATCATCAATTGCTCATAGCTCGACAAAAAACAAATATCGTTTAATTCTTTCGGATTGTTTGTGACAGTGTAATAGAGTATTTTGATTTAAATTTAGTGGTCCTTGTATTGTTGTATACCCTAACGCATTCATTGTCTATCTGAAATATCTTATTTGACATTTTGCTGTTCAAGGACAACGTAAACAACATAAAATGTTACAAAACATTACATCCGCACATAGATCCACAAGTTATTGACCGTTTGTCAGCGATCGTGTTTCAGGAAGTCCTATGTGACAAAAGGTTTTTATGCACAAGCATGAACTTAAAAGGAAAAGTAGTTTTTCCAGTTTAAAACATGATTAAGATGTTTTAGAATGTCCCTTCAATCAACTTACAAATAAAAACAACTTAATAGATAAGGGCTATATAAGAAACACTGGCTTCTTATATAAGTTATCTTGACCTTGCAATTCAGCTTTAAATAGATTTAGAATACTAAGATCCAGAGATCAAATTTCACGCACATGCAATTATCGTTTTGGTGCAGAGGATATATTGGAAAAAAGTGATACCTAACGTTATTGGCAATGTCTTTTTATTTAGCTGATAGTACAAGTGAAGTATAAACTACGGAAGGCCAAGCGACACATATATTTTCCTGTTTTATCATCAGAAAACAAACATCCGGGTGGAAATTTGTCAAAGCTTTGCGACATTCTATATTGTCAAATGAACTGTTTTCAATGTTTCTTCTAATGAGAAGTGAAAAGCACTACGAATTTGTTCCATTGCAATGTTTGTGTAAAACGCATAATGGAGGAAATGTAGTACCCTACAATAAGCTTAAATCGGCTGATTCAACTTTTTTTAACTTTGAGATTTAGTACCGAAATATTTATTTTTCTTATTACCCATGTACAATTATAAGGCTGATCTACGTGTGTTCCATTTGTGAGATACGAGTAAAATTGTATCCAATTATGCGTACCATATTTAAATTCGCACACCAAATTCTAAGTATAAGCGAAGTGCAAAATAGCTCATAAAATCCAAATTATCTTGACATATTCGACTTAAATTTGAAATAAAACCTGTTTAATGTTGATCCTCAATATGTGAATAAAAACTAACTATTTTAATAATCGGACGCGCCTTTAATCTACCATAGCATAGTGTATATTAATTTAGGTCCAAATGCTGGGTATAACAAGGAAAACGCAACTCAAGTAAAACAAAATTAAAAATGTAAAAAATCTGCCAAAATTAACGAAAACATGATATTTGCCAATATTAATTGACTAACGTTCAATTATTACAAGTAAATTATTACCATAACAGAACAAAATAAGCAACCCTTTTTGGACCTTAATATTAACATTATAGATCACAAGGACGATTTATATAATTATCAAGATAGTGTCTGTACATTTTAGTGCAAATGAAGTTTAAATCAGCCTTGTCGTTTTTCAGATAATTATCATAAATAGACAAAATGATTGTTCTGTTCAATATTTGTTTCATCCATAAAATTGTAACAGCTAGAATTCTTTTCTACGGTATACAAATTTGTTTTTATGTTTCCATCTATGAGCCACTTTTTATCAAAATCAATCAAAAAAGTAGTTTTCCAATTATTGGCACATGTTTTTTCTATTAATAATTGAAATCATTTTTTTTTACTTCCATTTTGAAACTGAATGACCGATTTTATTTTATTTTCTTTTTGTTTCCTGAGCTGTGCTTACACATTCCACAACTGACCAAACTCTGAGGAAAATTTGACTAGAGATAACAGTTTAAGTCTGTGCACTTTCGGGATTCTAACATATACCTTATGCACATATAAGAGTATAATAGAAAAATAATAAGCAAGTTACATGATAATTTCTATAAAGAAGTTATCTGATTCCTTGATATACAGTATAACCTTTAATCCTTTCTCCAGCTAGGTTAACTCACATCCTTTAGGTGTTTATTTGCTATCGTGGTTGTTAAAAGACCTTCAGAGACTTAATGCCTTTGAGACGTGAGTAGAGTTTGAAATCAGAGAGTCACCTTGTGGAAGCATAAAGCGATGAAAGTGAAGGTATTACAACATTTACTGGATAAGAGAATATACAGCTCGTATTAACTACCATTTTCAAATTTCATTTATGTAACTCTCTTCTTGTATGTTATGTGTCTAAATAACATTTTAGAATCATGTTCCAGATATAAGCTACAAAGTAAATTGCATTATCATATCGCGTGTATGAACCAATAACAATTATAAACTTTTAAAAACAAACTGCGATAACAAGGCTAAATTTCCACATCATTTAATACTAAATTTGTGCTCGTAATAATTATGTATGGATGACTGCATTATGAGAAATTAATTGAATTAGTACAATTTGGTCATGCGCTAACTAGTTTAAATATGCCAAGAAACATATTGCATTTTCCTTTTTTACTAAATTAGAATAGCACTATGGCCTTTAGAACAGGAATATACACGGTTGCTCATTATAGTTTGAATAAAAATATTGTTACCACTTTTTTATGTAAAGGTCAATTTATGAGGAGGAAAATATCTGGAAACTTATGTTGCTTTGGGTCAGATTTGATAAAATCTACTTGGGTGTGAAATGGAGCCCCGAATATGATAATTTTTCTCATATTCTGGTAGGGAGGGGCAACACAAATGGATCAAAAACGTGACATGTTAGAATTGTTAATTTCTTTATTTATTAGAAAGAAAAAATAACGACGAAAATCGGACATTAGAACTTTTATACCGATTTTTTGAAATAGTGGCCATTTTTGCCAAAAGACGATTTTTTTTCGGCCCGGAATTACTTTGTGACGTCATAATTACGTAACGCCTAAACCGATTTTCATGATCTTGGTATCAATGAAAAGAAGAGACCATACTCTATACTATAGTACCAAATAATATAACTTTGGGAGTCCCAATTTCAAAATCACAGGTTACCACCCCTTAGGAAGACGTGTTACAAAGAAGGCACAGGAATTCATACATACAAACCTGTAATTATTGTGTCTAAAGATGCTGGTTCTCGAAGACTATTTGAGCCTCCTTATCGCTGTTTGTACTGTAAAATAACGAACCAGTTGTTCCAATGATTGTATGTCTTGCTAACGACACCATTGCTCTAGTTTCAAACATCTTGACAAAACAAGTTAAAGTGGTCTTGATTAAGATTATTAAAAACGTGATGATAGTATGTTATAGTACATAGGTTGACAACACTTGTAGAGAGTCTACAAATTACTTGAACAGTAAACATGGAATTTTCTTGGCCGATTTTGAAGTAATTTGTTTTGTTGATAACAATTGAGAGATAAAACCACACCACAAAATAGTTCTTTGTTAACAGAAACAGCCTTCACAAACAATTTTATAACTGTGTATATATTTTTGACTCTCCCTGTATATAAGCCAAAATAACATTTTACATCGTGGCCCTAACATGCTCTTTATCGTCTCTATTTCTATTATTTTGTCTATGATACCAGACGCTAGTCTAGGATCTTGAAAATACAGTTTCCGCATATCCCATTTTCTGCTCTTACTTGGTATTGCATTTCAGACGCCAAGACTTTATTTCCTTGATGTAAACTTGATTTCTAAAGATGTAGTAAATATTCGGCAGGTTTTTTTGGATTATTTTCATTGAATTTAATAAAAAGGGATATCTCAGATAATATAATAGATTTGTTGATATTGTGCTTTCAGCTTTCGGCGTAAACATATCTATCTCACGATGTACGAGTATTCCTTTGAAATGAATCAGAATCACATTGGTAAGGTTACTAACAGACAGTAATCTGACCTGATAACAGGTGATTGAGGAACATTCAGGGAAAATTGTTATGAATATCAAGTGTTTCTTTAAAGTATAGTGAATAAACAATTACTCTGCTTAACAACAGAAATAGATACTTCACTCTATGTTTTAAAAAGAAAATAATAAAAAAAGTCTGTTGCTTTGTCAAAACGACTAGTAAGAGTTATTTATAGACTAATTAAAGTATACATGTATTCTTACAATATAATTTCTGATGAACTTGTTCAAGAACATATGCTTTAGTGGTCAATAGAATTTGTATGCACTTTTTTAAAAACACGAAACAGCGCTTATAAACATAGATTTTAAAAATCCATGTTATGAGCTGTATCATTTAATGCTCATGTAGAACTATTATCGATTCAGATAAGAGAATATGACTTAAAACAGGGTTGGTTATTTGTTGATTTTTAAATGGAAAACCAAGCAGTATTTACCACAAATTATTTGTTTTCCTTTTGTTATTTATTTGTTACCAATATGTAAAATATATATTACCAATCTATAGATAACAGTAAATATTGGCAGTGCTGATTAGAAAAAAAATATCTAACGTCTTTCAAGTAATCACACACTAAATTTTGATTTTATCATTTCATCTTGAATACTGCGTTTTCTAAGCTTTAAAATGACACCTTGCTTGTTGAAATTGACGAAGGTTATCAAATTTGACAATAGATAATCTGCCGGAAATTCTGATTATTCTTAATATTTTGCTACCTATTTACACCAGTTTCTTGAAAAGTGTTCTGTCGCAAATTCCCCCTTTTCCGGTAGAGCCATCACGTGTTTCTTTAAGAATTCTTGCTTACAAACTGTTGTTTTTTTATTTTCAAAATATATTATAGGATTACAAATAAGTGAATGTTCTCAGTCTTAGTAGTAAACATGAGTGAAAATTAAATCAATTTACTGGACTTACTTGTTTAGAGCAAACTACGTTTCGTGTTACCCCTGTAACACTTCGTCAGGTTTTGACCCGCTGGATCCATCCCGAGTCATCTGTCACGTGACCAATCCAGCGGGTCAAAACCTGACGAAGTGTTACAGGGGCAACACGAAACGTAGTTTGCTCTAAACAAGTAAGTCCAGTAAATTGATCCAATTTTTCACTCATATTATAGGATTATAACTTTACTTGTATGACAGTTAACCTGATTTCAAATATCCAAAGTGAATTAAGAAGCAAGATTGAATTGCCGCATTCAAACAATTGCCGCATTCAAACAATTACAATAACAGTGCAAGACCTGTTTGAACTCAATTTTAACATGCCTCTTGGCTGTCAACAAGCTTGAACGGCTTTAATGCAACAGTTTGAATACAAAGTTTCGTCCTTCAATTATTAAATAGCTTTTTTGCCATAACAACTTTTAAAGATGTGTTCTCTTTTTCATTTGAATTGACATACTTAGTAAACAAATGATCGGTTCTGCCATAAAGAGATTCAAAACGAAGTATCATTCAAATTAAATTTGACTTAGCTTTGAATTCTTTAATTGACCCCTATATTTCACTTCTTAACTATCTATGCTCTGTTTCAAAATAACCATCTACATGTAAGTTAACTAGGTCTCAGGGTGTAATAAAAGAAACTTGAACATGCCCTCTAACTGTTCTGCTCAATTTCCCGTTGGCTTTTCTTATTGATTAAAATCAATTATCTGGTCCTTGTACTATATATTCTTTCTTTTTGAATGCATATTTACTGCAATTTCCTCTCTGAACAGTTGATAAAGTTTACCGCCTGTATCCGATTTCAAAAAAATAGACAGAATCATGTTCAAAGTTCATGTGGAATATCTATATAAAACTTGAATAGAGAGAGAGAAGGGATTTTTATTTTGTTTTAACACATTTTTATTAAGTTGTAAATATTGGGAAATGACTACTATGATAGAACACGCTTTAAATGTAACGTTTCTAATGAAACTTGTTAGGCCAGTATTCCAGAAAGGTGTTTAGCTAAACCACGGGTTTAGCGAACATCAACTGTTCAGGAATGATACACACTGTCGCAGCGCTGTTGACTAGAAATTAAAACCGTGGTTTAGCTAAACACATTTATGGAATACGAAGCTAAATGTTGAAACCTGGCTTATATAATAGAACTCACTTAAAACGTAACATTTCTAATATTGGTTGTCGGTATGTGGGATACCAATATAGGGATAATAATAGCAAAATTTAGAATTTTGACCTATTTTTAACGAAAAAACACGATTTTTAGATTTGAATGTCTCTAATCAGGAATATTTTTTGCACGGTGATAGAGTAACAAAATAAACAAATCACCCAGTGTTTTAAATTACATTTTCCTTATGTTGATTAGACTTGCTGCAAGTCTTTGAATAACAACTTTCACTTCTGCTGTCTTTTATTATCATAGTCTATCTATTTTTCTTTTTGCATTTAACCTTTTCCCGGGCCTTTTCCTCACTTTTTCTAAATTTAGTTTTCGAATGAATAATGTTAAAATGTACACATTCAATATGTGTCTGATCGTCCAGCTTAGATCTAGCATCGTATCAGTGTCAGTGATAACATTGAATCATAGATTGAATTGTTCCTAGAGAACAAAATGTGTCATGGATAGGCCTACAACATTTATAAATTACATGCTCTGTTTTTGTGCTATTTTCAACCTAAGCCACAAGATTAAAAACACATGTGTTTCCCCTAAAGCAAGTTTGACAAGCTCCAATGTCACCAAAGTCATGCCAGGGTATACAAATAGGCATACAGTTTCACCCAGTTTATAGCTTGGAATAAGAATTGGGTTCATTTAGTCTTGTGTGTTATTTTGCTTAAAAATGCCAGCACAGCCTTGAACCAAGGCTATATGTTGATGTCAAATACGACATACTTTATGCATAACTTAGGGGAAATGACCAATTTAATGATATAACTTTTTGTATTTATTATTTCAAATGTGTAATATCTAATGATATGTATCTTATTAAAATGCATAGGTATTATATCAGCTCGATGAGCTGGTGTCTTAGGTTATGCATATGTATATGAAGTGGATAAATTGTTCTTAAAATGTTCTGTCAAATGTAAATATCATTTGTTATTACCAAATTGCAGGTGGCAGGTTCTACCGGGTGACACATATAACCTTAAACCCACTCTGCAGATAGGTTAACTCTATCTGGTCTATGTACCTCTAACTCTCTGAGGTGTTTTTGCTAACCTAACGCCTGGGAGACGTGAGTTGGATTCGGTATTAGTAAAAAATTACCTTCAAGAAGCTCAAACCTGCATATTTGACTTGGTTAAAAGCAAAGACTGGGGCTTTTAACGTTTGCTTAAACATCTCTTTTGACTTTCCAGTTCTTTATCAATGCCTGTAGTTTGATTCCTAAAATCGTATCGTCCTTAAGCCCATAACAATCTCTGTATCTTCTCTCTTTCTGTTATTTTGTCCATGATATAAGACGATAGTCTAGGACCTTTAATGTAGTTTCCTACGGGTCCCATTTCCTGTCATCACTTTTCTTATTATATAACATGCCGTCTATAGAACCGGGGACTTTATTTATTGGACATACATTTGATTTTTAAAGATGGAAGATATATTCGGCACGTTGTGTTGAATTGTTCCTCTTGAATATATCAAAGATGGCATATCACACTAACTTCTAGTGGATTTTCAGCACAAACAACTTTGTCTTGTTATGGGTATTGGTATTCCCTTTGAGTGGATGACGATTGGGGTTATATTTCATACCCGACAGTTGAGGAACATTCAGGGAAATTGTTTTGAAATGGTTATCTAAAGGAAGGTATCAAGTATTGAATTATCATTAACCAACGACTTCTATTTTCTTTTGATTGAATGAAAAATTAAAACTTCACACGTAGTGTTGAAACAGTCAGAGCTTGTTGCATATAAGTGCGATTTCTGGTTAAGACGATTCTTATAATGTAATCCTTAAGAACCTGTTCAAGAATAGTATAGCTTAATCCTAGTTCTACGAAGGGGTGGGGTTGCATCACCCGCACCGATTTTTTTTTTCTGCCGCTAAAAACTCCTAGCGCGCAGCGCGAGGCGACTTGGTGTACCTCTAAGTTCATCCTTTCCGCTTATTCTAGCGAACATGTTTTAAACCTACCACCTTCAGGGGGGATTCAGTGTCCGTTCAAAGTTCGGAGGTCGGGGGGTGTAACTCCGTGATTCGTGTCCTTTTTAGTCATTTATATAGCATATATACATTTCAAAAATGACATTTAGGTAAAACTAGTAATTTTCTACAATATTTAGCAATAAAATGCATGAAAATCGGATATTCCTACGATTGTGTAGAAAATTTTGATTTTTGACTATAGTTTTCCGTACAAATGCCGATTTTTCACATTCTGGTAATTATGACGTCACAGTGACGTCATACATTTACAGATAACCTTGATTTTGGTATCAGCGGAACGAAGAAACTAATACCTGTCCATTGATACCACATACAGGGGTCAGGGGACTCGCTATAAAAGATTTAGGGGGTTGCAACAACCCCACCCCCTCCGTATAATATGTTTGTGAAAACCGCTCCGTATAACAAGGGTTAACAATATTTACCTTTATATAATTTGCTACATTGTATGCGTTTTAAAACACCTAAGAAGCGTTTTAACAGGACTAGCTTTTGCTCAGTTTATACGACTTTAGATAAAAGAAAATACAGTTTATTCGAATAGAATATTTTCCAATTATAAATGTATGATAAATCATCTGCTTTTAGCAAGATCACTTGAGAGATTTATTCCTTAAAACTTTTATAAATATTTTGAATTCAATTGAATTTGTGACCTTTGTAAAAACATACTTCTCAAAACCTATAAATATTTTGAATTCAATTTAATTTGTGACCTTTGTAAAAACATACTTCTCAAAACCTGTTGTGTCTTTTCTTTCAAAATGTGTGATACTTTATAGGATTATGGCATACCTTGTATGACAGTTAACCTGATTTCTAACATCCCAAGTGGATAGAAGCAAGATGCATTCAAACAAATACAATAGCAATTCAAGATCTGTTTGAACTCAATTTCCAACATGCCTTTTGGCTGTCAACAAGCTTGAATGGCTTCAATGCAACAGTTTGAATACAAAACTACGTCCTTCAATTTTTTAACAAGTTGTGTACTTTAATTAAGACGGATTCTCCTTTTTAATGCAAACGACATTTTATAAACAATCCACCAGAAATATAATTA
>JXSR01S001456.1:8495-30694 GCA_000969725.1 Ophiothrix spiculata
TAATTTATTAGAAATTGTTTCTGCACTTTTGGGAATCAAAATATGCAACAATTAATGAATTTTTTTGACGTTATGAAAAATTTTTAAAAAATTTAAAAAAAAAACCGACCCGTGATTTTCGTGTTTTTTGGGTCGGTCGCGGAGGGCAAACAAACATTTTTTTTTTTGGCCTTATGTGCATAATTGGTGAGGTTCCTAGTTTTAGTCCGATTTATATGTTGCCTATTGCCATCTGATTTCAACTTTGTAAGTGCTGGAAATGTTAAACTGCAGCAAAAATAATATTGTGGCTGCCACTTTTGAATTTGAATGTATTAAATACTGGCAAAACAACCGAGAAAATATAATGGAAAATGCACCCATTTTGAAGAGCCATTAATGAATTTGGACTACCTAATGTGCATGGCTGAAAACATAGTTCTTTTGAGCTACCAAATATTTGGTGCAACAAGTCTTTGTTATCTTATAATCTGATAATTTGACCCTAACTCTCTCTTTCTAGTACATAAAAAAGATTCCTATGCATCATAGTTCACAGCCTGTTAAATCTTAAAATCTATCTACAGGCAATGACAAGACTTTTTTTTCACTTGTGAAGAAATCTGAAATTTGCCTCAGCAAAAAAGTGTAAATGGACAAAAATCCTAAGGCCAAAAGCACTTACCTGTCTACTAAGTTTGGACCTATTTTGACTGGTACGCAACATTTGATGCATAATCACTAATTTACTGTTTGCTAAATCTTCAAATTTAGCTATTGTAAAATCACATGACTTTTCACTTATGACAAAAAAAGAAGAAACTTGCCTCAACAAAAAAGCAAAAATAGACACAAAAGCCAAGGCTTTAAGCATGACTTTTCACCTTTGACAAAAACAGAAATTTGTTGGTGCAAAAAAACCCAACACAAAAACAGAAATGGATGCAAAAGTCAAGGCTTTTTAAAAACCACTATGACTTTTCACATGTGACAATATCAAGAAAGCTTAAAGTGGAAAATGGACAAAAAAAATGGCAGGCTAAAAGCACTTACCTGGCCATTGAGCTTGGACCCATTCCTTCTGCCCCCAGCTACAGCTCTCTTGTCTGCGCCTGTCAGTGACTGATGGGATGTTTCACTGATGTCTGAATTGGAAGGGACAAAAAGAAAGAAGAAAACACATTTTTAGTACTGTATACAGGTTAAAAATGTTGTTTACACAATTTCTTCGAAAACATTTTCTCATCATAACCATGATTGAAAAGGCTACAAGTATTTAAAGTGAGTGATCAGTATAAGACTGTTTGAACTTTTCCTATGGAGGAGTGAGATATCAATATTGTGTTTTTACCCGCATTGGAACCAGGAACCTCTTATATATAACCTATACTCTTGTATGCTTATCATCTCAGCTCACCAAGCGACCACTGAGTTCCTACCCGAGACCATGCGGCTCTGCAGTGGTCTACTAATAGTTTGGAATGCAAGAGATTCTGGGTTCAAATCCAGGTAAAAGCATGTTTTTTCACTCCTCTCTTTTCTGAGCTAGAAATTGGAATCATAACACATTTAAGCTCATTTACATCAATTACGTTTTTTTTTAAATTGGTATTTACAAATATTGATACATTAATGCATGAAACTGAATTATAAAATGATTTAATTGAAAAATAAACACACAAACAATGACTTTTTGACAGATCCAGGGAGAGGGGTAAAATACACCTCTGATTGCTTGAAGAGCAGGGATCCTAAATTAAATGTCTGGATCCAACTTCCTAATGTTTAGTGCACTGGCAACCAATAATCAACATCCCTGCACGTTAAAACAAATACATACAGATATTCTGAGTTCATTTACTTATTTATACCATGTTGTTAGAAATGTTCTGCACCATGAATGATGATAAATATACACTAATATGATATAAACAAAGATAACCAATGATGATGTTATAAAGTCATGATATACGAGCATATGTCCCATACTACCGCTATTCAGACATTATGAGGCAAACAAGGAGACTAAAAAAGGGATACACTAAATGACAACTTGATGACTGATATACAAGAGATTGACTATTAGATGGTTTAGATTGCCTTCCCATCATGCAATGTTACTAATTTGGTGGAAAAATGAATGTATGCAATAGGTTGAAAACTATTTTAGAAAAGAACAGAAAAGTTTCTTTGTTAATAGCAATGTACAATTTTGATAAATGCTTACACTAATAACACAAAACAGAGCTACATTCTAACTGTATTCTTAGTGTTATAAAATGATGATATGAGCATTTCTAAGGTGTCTGGTCCATTTATAAATTAGTACAGAGATCTATGGGAAATGTGGAAAAAGTGACAATTAGTGTTGTTTCAAAAACTTCTCATTGAAATAAGGTTGAAAAAGTGGGGGTCAGCAAACTATTTTTCAAGAAAAATATGTGACATTTTTGGTTTCAAACACTATTCTGCGTATACTGCGCATGTATATTGCCGCAATTGCATTTCATCAAAACAAGTGCGTACAAGTACCAGACACCTTAAGATAGTTTTAGGGATTTCGTGATTCAAATCTGCATATAAGTGATACTAATATATTTTTTACCCAGACCTGAGACCAGGAGAATAACGGTGTATCTTATCTATCTAATTTTAATGAATCAACAAAACTGCATAGTACAATACAGTAAACTTCTAAGAGCTTTATGGCAAGTTCAAAAAGAGCATTTTAAAACACTTAGTTTGGTATTTAGACTCTAGCTACACTCTTTGAAACACTTGCAAATGAAAAAAAAAGTGTCTTGGAAACATGTGAGATGCTTTTTCATTTTGCTATGGATAGAGTTAATTAATGTCAGGGTTACTAAAAAGGTCCATCATTTTAACTCATTTTCAGCAATATGGATCAAAAAATAACAAAAATGTCCAAAAAGTCAACCTCAACCCTAACTGATTTAAACCATTTCTTATGGATGGTAAAAATGCTCCAGTCTCAATAGATGGAATCGATAGGGGTTATATGAGGGATCAATTCATTGAACACAAAGTAGTGATGGGTGAACAGGTTTGGGATGCAAGATATTACAGGTTTGAATTTGAGGCAAAACTACCCATTTAAAGTATCTATTTCTAGAAATGTAAATACAATATCAAACATTTGTGTCTATATGAGCCCTAAAAAATCCTGGCAGCAGGTTTGAGAATAGGAATTATTTAATGATTACTAAACAAATTTACTCCCTAATCTTCCTGTCAATTCCATGTTTGTTAATACGGTACCCAATTAGTCCTCAACTAAATGAATGACCAGACTAGGAAGAAATTTGAAGACATTCTTTAAATGACCAAAACAGACAACAGGTTGCAAGGTAAACCGCATTCACCTTCAACTATCATCAGTCTAGGCTTTTAAGAAAAATCGCTAGACAGGCTTTTACTTGTCTGGTCTGCTAATTGAATCCACGCACTTGGGCTGATGAAAACAAGGAAACCGGAAATGAAGTTATTCCCCAATTTTGATCATTGCAGTCTAACAACCTGAGCTAAGGTACGTTTTTTTCCTTCTGACAAGAAACGAGAAAAGTATGACACTAATGACAGCAAGGCATGGTAAAAAGGTACCAAATATTCTTAAAACTTGTTTGCATCTCTGTGTCATTCTTGCCTCTTTGGAAATGTTGAAAAGTGTATAAAGCAAGGTAAAAATATTTGTGTTTCTCATCCCCTCATGCTCCCTATTTTATTTTTGAGTTGGAATAAATTCAACTTTCCTCACAACAAACTTATGCGGCAATATGCAAATGTTTAGCGCTACATCGCTTTAGCTCAAAACTGCATATTCATGGTTATTTTTAAAACCCTCTGTGTCTCAGAGAAAAAAGATCAAAAGCTTAAAAATACATTAAGAATACGGAAAATTTAAAAAAAAGTCAATGAATTTAATACAGCATGTTTTCATGCATATGTAGAAACTAGTACCTAACACAAATGTGACCGTCCAGCCCATATGAGCAGTAAATGCCAAAAACTTTATTTTGCGCTACAGGTGAAAATACATGTCAAGGTCGTAATTTGCCGAAATTAATTTTTTGACAGATTCACAATCTTAGTGCTTACTACAAAATACCAGCAAAGTTTCATTTCAAGAAAATTATAGAAAATGTGAAATAAATTTGCATATTCTTAAGACGATCAACAGAAAATATAGGGCTTACTAATCTTTGAACGCGTTTATCTCAGTTATACGTTTTAATCCCTGACAACCTTTGACGGACCATAGCTTGACTTCTGGAAATCGCATGAAGTTCATTAAGGTGTCATTTTATCCTTAAATCATGGTCTTTGCAAATATTTAAAAAAATAAAAATGACAAGAGCTGGCATTTACTGCTGTTTTGGGGTGGACGGTCACATTAATACAAGAGAAGAAAAGATTTCAGTTAAATGTCTGCAGAGATTTAGTATGATCCTCTCTGTAACTAGAATTGATGAGAACATAAATGATGATGAAGTTAGTCTTAGCCATCTAAATGAAGTGTAACCTCTCCTGTGAAATGCATGTAACATGCTTGAATTCATGTATGAATTAGTACAATACCAAGGTCAAAGGTTAGGTCGAGCTAAGAGATGACGTAATGGATGATAACATGCTAGCACGCACTCTCACCTTTGACCACATCACCATCTATATCATCTTGTCCATTATAATCATAAATAGCCCCATCATGACCTATGACCCCATAATGACCTCTGCCCTGATCATGACCTTTCCCCTCAGATTCATCATCATCAGATGCTTCAAGCTCCTGAATCTTTGCAGCAAAGGAGACATCTGATTTTGTGTCATCTAACTTTGCAGCAAAAGAAGCATCTGATTCTGTATCGTCTAACCCTTCGACCCCTTCGTCAGCAAGAAGCTGCTTCTCCTCAGGGGTCAATCTTAATGGAAGGTCATCTAGGTCAAGATGGGGTTGGCTATTATACATGAAGTTTCCCTCTGAATTTGATTTCCCTGCTTGGCTATTATCTGTTACGGATGGTAGAGGGAGACAAACAAGCAACAAGAAACATTTAAACAACATATATATATACATCTCAATAAATGTGATGTGATTACGGAAAACATGCCCAATGTCACACCCTACATCAGTTCGGGAAAGTCATTCATTAACGGTATATCAATTCATTTATCGTAAAGGAATTCTTATACTGTAGAGTAAATGAATTCATTTACTCTTAACTTAAAATCAATTTCTAGAGCAATATATGATCATCGGAGAACATTTAAGAGCACTTCCTTTTTGAATGGAACTTATCCTAAAAATTTTGTGATGAGATTTTGAATTCTATTGTTGGGTTTATGACAGATAGAATTCAAAATGTCATAGCTAAATTTGTAGAACAGAATTCATTCAACAAGAAAATGCTCTAAAATACTCTCCGGTGTTCATAGTTTGCTCTAAAAATTGATTTAAAGTAAAGAGTGAATGAATTCATTTACTCTACAGTATAGGAATTCATTTACCATGAATGAAATACAATCTTTCCTGACCTAACATGTTGTATACAATTCAATGTGACAATGTGAATAAAGGAAAATACATAACATGTAGGTTCTATCATGCAACAGTTTTCCCATCACTGGGAAACACAACACATAATAACACCTACATGTTACTTATTTCATAGCTCTCCATCAGGTCACATAACATTGTGCAGACAAATCTAAATAAGAAACATGTAGGCTTAACATGCGATGAATTTTTCCAGACCACATTACAACAAAAATCTCACATATTGACTCAAAACCACTAATCCCCTGACCCAGATAATACCAGCTTAAAATTGGTATGGTGCAAAAAATACTAACAAAGTTATTTGTTGCCTCAGTTTTGAAGGATAAAGTATGCTTTCATCCTAATAAAATTGTAACCAAAACCATTAACATGTTCAAGATCAAGAACAGGAAGGTTCATAACATTTGTGACACATCGACAAAATAGCCATACAGAAGACATTTCAAGGCACTAACTGTAGACTCAAAAGTCAAATCCTTTCTTTCTACTATGCAAGTACAATCAGGATATCTTGTATCTATGTTGCAGAGATGAGGCTGTTCACCTTGTTACTTTACAGAATCATTCAATTCATATGGATTTATTAGCCTTCTTACCATTGAATGCCGGCATGCAATATCTAGTGGCAATAATACATGGTTGCTTTACAAAAGTTGAAAAATGCTGTATTGCATTCATTACATACACCATTCCTTTAGAGAATCCTTCAATTGATATGAGTTTAAAGTCTTTTCTGCACTGAATGCTGACATGCAGTTTATATAGTAGCAATATCAGGGATGCTTTACAGAAGTCAAAATCACCAAATCACATATACTAGCTGTTTAACCAGAAATATTTATGGCTGGGTTTGTTCACAAATTGCACATGCGTATTACCATTTAATGATAGATATGTGCAAGTGTTCCCTATCCAAATAAGTTTCAATTTCAATTTGCAGCATATTTTGCAAGAGATGCAACTTTGCTAAAATTCTTTTGCAACTTCTAGGACACCTTGAAAAAAAATCTTAAATAAGGTCCTCCATTGTTTGTTGCTATGAATTGCCCAAGATGTATGTCCCCACCGTCTTGATAGGTGCGGTAAATATAGAAAAAGATTTAGTTTTGATGGACATTGAGCGACGCATGTGGACAAACTCTGAATCCACTATTATAGTATTAAATCTCTTCCTTTTACTGAAAATAAATTGCAAATACTTCTGGTAACAGTAACAATTACATGTTGCCTGCAACCATGTTGAAAATGAAAGCCTGTTAACATGGAGGACAAATTCAATATGCTCCATTAGGTTATATGCAACATGCAGTCCCCTTGACAGTTTGTACATTTCATGCATATCCGCAATCTTGCAAAATGGAAGTCACAATACTCAGATGCACTGGTGAATAGGAGGGTTTATTTATATTTATAGGGAGAAAAGGGGGAGAGAAGGGTATGATAGGAGGGTTAATCCATCAGTGTGTGTAGTTCATTTAGGACATCTTTATGGTAGTATATCTTTGCAAAAAGTCCAAAAAGGTCCAACTTCAGAAGGAAAATAAAATTCCATTTTATATTTTTAAAGATTAATCAACAAATTATCCTGAAGAAAAGATATGTTTATGATGATGTTTCCTTCACTTTCTCTTATGTCCAGATATAACAGACAGAAAATCTTACTATAGAAAAAAATGACATGGCGTTAGCTTAGCACGTACATCATTTCAAGGACACATTCGCATTATGGCATTATTTCATTTCAAGTTTACATACTATACTTAAACAAACTTAAGAGTTGAATAACTATATTCGACTGTCAAAATATCACGATCATGAAGTATCGAAATCAGAACAATGAACGGAAAAAATGATGTGAAACCTATCTGGATATATACAAGCTCTCAAGACAGAACTATAACTCACAAGAGTCCTTAGATGGATATGTTTACAATGCTAGGATTTACTCAAGATCTCATCAAATCATATCAAGAACATTGCTACAAAATGAGCTGAATCCTGATTATAGGTTTGTAATACAAGTGGGGTTGGGACACTCAAATATAACACAATTATCTGCATGTAACACCTTTATAATAAAAAGATTTATAGGAGGTTACCTTGGTAGCAGACCCCTTTTCCATTTTTTTACAATTCTCATTTATGATTTACTTATATGATCTAAACAAATCTTGCCAAGAACATCTCGCAAAAAACTGCTGCAATTGATGCGTCCGATACTTCACTAACATTACAATTATGATAGCTCTTTATTTGTATTTCAATATACAGTTATCTCCTAACTTTAGATGTATGAACGCTCTATCACAACTATTTGTTTATCACAACTCTCTGTTTATCTTAGGGGCTGAATACTTACTCAGCACACACAAAAGTCCAACATTCAAGTCCTAATTCAGCCAGGATTTGTTCAAAATAAATGAAATCTTGGCATGGACATGTTGTTTGTGATTTGTTTAATTGTTATAAATGTTGTAGTATCCCATGCCTATTTCTTATCATTGTTATCAAATAACTTCATCTATTGCAAAAAAAAGCTCCCACTTTACTCATTTTGGTTCACACAAATGCACATCCAAAGTCCCCCCCCCCTTTTAAAAACATTACGTGGGAAAAGTTTTGAATTACAAAGTACATTTAAAAGAAATCAGTATGTTTGTTTTCTGTAACCTAGCTTGTCACTTGAATCCACTTCATTGATGCATGCATTAACCCTTTTCCAGTCAGTTGGCTGTTTTATCATCAACACTGGCTCATTCCACAGAAAATGAAACATTTTTGACTTCAAGGGAAAAATCAGCCTTTTTACATTATGCAGTTACGTCCACGGCAAAATTCTGACGACCTTTAATGAGTTTAACTGGTTAAAGTAGGGAAAACTGTCAATATATTTATAACCTAATTGATCGATATCGATAGATCGATGTCACATGACTAATGGGACATTCAGAAACTTAACATCCGGTCCAATCGATAATTGGTGTAATTGATGATTGCAATGACTGACAAACACAAACTCGGGTTAATCAGTGTTTTGAAGCTGATTTACATATGACATCAGTCGCGTACCTTCCGAAGGATCTATTGAAATAAGATTTGGCATGCCATATAAGGAGGTATCATTCTTGATTGACAGCAAGTATGACGTGTCTAGCTTGTGTAGTTTTTAAGAAACAACCTCATGAATATAGCGGTATCGTACGGTACAGATGGGGGAAATTAAGCATGGCGATCTCCGTAGACATTTAGCGATGGCCTGCTCAGATGATGTGCCAGAAATAACAGGCAGCGCGCATCATTAAAACCACAAATAGCTTTAAAAACTACATGAATAATGTTGAATATATTCCTGACAGTTTTGCGAAAGTATGAACTTATTTAATGAAGTAGTTTTGAAATGGCAAGGTGAGAAAGAAATCCTCATATACCTATAACACACAGTGTGTGCTTGAGGTCACGGTGCATTGTTTGTCGGCCCGTGTTGAAGATATAGGAGAGTTGACAATAAGTGCACAATGATTCGACCACATAAGCAGGTATTTCTGTTGCATGTTTGTTACATGGTATGTGAGAAGTATTTCCCAAACAGAAATTGTAAAGTTTTTATATCAGTGCATGAATGAGCACATGTTTTAATTCAAAAATGTCACAAACGTTACCTAAATGTTGTGGTCATTTAAAAGTGACATTTTTCAATTTTTCGGTCACAGACGTTACTTTGGAATCACCCTGTATCTAAAAATCATGTTTTACTGCTGCAATGAAACCCAAATGTCATTGTCATCTGCGATATTTTGCTGGAAGCCCTCTTCACTCTACATTACCCGGGAACTTTATTCTGAAAGCCCGCACTCCAGATTTTGGCATCAAACCAGTTACGCAAACCATATACAACTTTAAAGGATTAAATGATCAAACATTGTGTACAGAATAAATTGATTGTCAAGCAAGTGCAAGACAATCATATCTGCAATAGCTTCCATGTTTCATAAATATCCTTTGCATGCTGTGTGTCCAGTCTTGGGTCAGTAACTCTTGAAATGGTTATTCAGGTGACATTTTCACTTGAAGATCCAGTTCAAGAGCATATGGGACAAATTTTGAGGGATTTTTTGCATTCCAGTAGTGAGGTGCAAAATAAAAATAACATATGGCAGCCATTGCAGATATGACTTTCTTGTACTCAAATAATGAAATGTCAATTGCCAATCTTGAGAATCATAACATGACAACAATTTTGAAATCAAATCTCAATAGATTTGATCTGTAAGATAACCGCACAAAGCTTGTAACTTAACACAATTAGAACATAGATTTTGGACATATAACACAATGATAAATGTTGCTGCTATCTAATTTATTGTCTTGAGAAACAACTGCATGTAATAAAGAACATAAATCAGATACTTTCAAATATTAAGGCTTGTACAATTTAGAAGAGAAATTTTTGGTTGTGATTGATCAAAGGAACAATAAAAAAATGTGTTCTGTGAGAACTTTTCATATCGTGGATTTACTTTGAAATCAAAGTATTACAATGGCAAACGTAGCTAAAAAAAGTTAATCCTGCCGCATAACACTATTACAATTTACATGTCAAAAGAAAGACCAAAACAATTTCTTTGAATTCTTATGTTAACTTTACCATCCCACACAAAACAAGTGTAATGTTCTTGTATCGATTGCAAATCAAGTTACAGAATAAAGGAGCCACACATACACACAAGATATCAGCCTATAATTCACTGCCAATAATGCTGCAATGTGAGCTATATACTAGATACCTGCTCAGATACGTAGGGAATATACAAGCAGTTTGGACTCTAAAACTCTATACAAATTTAGTTGAAACAAAAAAAGTCTATAAATTATATACATAACAGTGGAGAGCTTACATGTAGCACATGATACTAAAAACTCTGTAAAGTTAAGTGATGAGAAATTGTGATTCCAAATTGATCTGGAATCTCTGATTATTCCTGTAAGCAATGGTTAATGTTTTTCTTAATCATGGACCAAGCAGATAATATTTAAAGTCTGTAGCCATAATCAGACTTTTTTCTCATTTCTTTTATTGCCTGATCTTTAGATTTTCCTATCATATCTCGACACCAATTTTTACAGTATTCAACACAAATATGTTCAAATCTTAACTAAAATATACTCTGAGAAATCACCAATCACACTAAAGCAAAATCCAGATTGACCTGGAAATGGTTTTGTATTTGGTATAAAAGTACACATTGTTAACAAAATTGCACCCATGCACATGCTTTTTTTGGTTGTTAATGCAAGATAATGCATTGTTAATGCACGAAAAGGATGACATGTATTCATGATGCACTACCAAAAACAATGGCACCCCAAGGTCATACATTATTCAACATTAAAAACGCACCCCAGGTCATACATTCAACATTAAAAACATATTTGTTCATGTAGAACCTAATCAAACATCCATAATTTATACAATATTTTCTTTACATAATCTTCAGTTTGTCAGCTGCTAATTCTTGCAGATTTCAATATCCACGCGAAAATGCTGCCATTTCAAAGGGTTATAGTGCATACAAATCATATCCATGGATCTATAAATTTCCATTGCTATAATAATCCGTTGAAACATGATATCATACTGAATCTATTTATTCATAAACACAATTCATATCAAATGTGCAACTCTATATATCATATCACACAACTATAAGTAGAAACACCAGTTGAATACTAGAAACACTAACAGAAAGTCAATATCAGAGTTTAACGCCCGACAAATAACATAGAACTAGACCAAACATGTATGCCAACAACTTCTGAATGTTGAAGTCACAAGACACTGAAAATGCCGCATGTATGCTAGCTTGGCCATATCGGAAGACAGCGAGAACAACATACTTTGAACTTTCAAGTGCTTTTTCCTTCAAAATGTAACTCAGGAGAAAACATTCAAGTATTCTTTATTTGCATTTTGATTTCAAAATGTGAACAAGCATAAGTTTATATTGTACCTTTACAAATGCACTGATGTGTTGAATTGCCTGGTTCTTTACAGATTAAATGCTGTCAAGTTTTGGTGTTTAAAAACCACAACTTGTCATTCCTTTGAGGCAATTCTAAATCATGTTGTACATCCATGACATTTGATCTGTTGTACTCAAAGCAAAAGCGCATGATGCCTGCAGCTGTGCCAGGATTGGTTAAGTGTTGCATACACTGCCATCTTGGCTAAAAATACTTAGGTCACTCTAATGGCAATGATAAAGTTATGAGCGCAATAGAGTGTGTGTTATGAGCGCAATAGAGTGTGTGTTCAAAGTTTGTGAGGACTCAATTTCTCTCACTCCCTGTTCCAGGACCTCCATCCCCCATCATCCAATGTTGCGAACACATGCGCACACCACGTTCTTAAAGATTACTTAACGACACTGCACAGGGGAAGCAGAGAGGTAAGGTGTCACCACTATTTTGGCCAGGATTGTAGTTGAACATGATTGAATCAGCCTCAAAATTATACCACTTTTTAAAAACTTGACCCTTCTTGCAAGGAGTTTCTCTTTAACAAAATACCCAATATGGAGCCAACAGACATGAGTCATTTCTATTTTCCATGTAAATAAACCCGATACTGTCACTCTATGCAAATCACCATAGTTGTCATCAAATTAGAGCCAATAATGTTGGCACTAGCAAAGATCCACAAACTTTGACTTACATATATAAATGGAAACAGACATTGCCTTAAAGTAGTTAATAGGTAAAAAGGATACTAATAGGTCTACAAATGTTTGTTCTACATATAAAAACAGATACATTAAGAGATAACGATTTTGTAGAGCATATCTACTGAATAGACATGATGCTTTTAACGATAAGGACAAACTGCAAAGCACTCAAATTACAAATCTGACTTTATCTTCGTCCACACATCATTTGCTTTGTTCTTAAGTTTCTTACAACATTTAAATTATTCTGAATACTAAATAAAAAACAAAACAAATAATGAAATCAGGCTAAGTTTTGAAATACAATCATTAGTGTGATTCACAGACTATGTGTCTTTTCACTACAGACACAGTTTAATGTCTGCATGCAATATATGTTTTCTTTTTCAAATTACTTTCCTTTTTCTTTTATTTCACAATATTTTTTTCAACAAGTATTTATTTATGACAGCAGTCAAGTTGCTGATGGGAACTAAATGTGTAAAAAATCCAATGATTGCTGAGAATAACATGACAACATTTTCAGAAATAAACAACCAACAATTGGCAAAGTTTATAAATTTTGCATGACTTATAGACACAGTGTCTCTTCAACATAGACATAATCAATGTCAATATGCCAATCTGTGCGTCTTGAATTTCAATCAAGTCCAAATTTCTCTTCATATAGGGTCTGACATTTCGAGGCAAATATTACCAAATTCAAATATTTGATGAGACGTAAATGTGTAAAATGCATAAAATATACACTACTGAAATGACTGCTTTAACGATACAAAAACCAGACCTCTTCACTTCTGAGGAGCGCGATCGCGCCGGCGCTCCTACAGCGCCCCTGAACATGGTTTTACGTGCGCGATATGTCACGCTCCTTGCGAATTAGAGTATCGACCAAGGAAATCCTTCGTATCGACACACGAACGATGTAAATATTTATAGAAAAAAAGACCGTTTGGAAACTTTTAGAGCGCCATCTGTAGTCGGAAGAACATGTAATCGTCTCCTTAACAGTGCTACATGCGAACGATGTTCCGTGTTCGATGTGCGTGTCAAGCGATCACCGTCATGACCGTGTAATCTGCTAGTTATTAAAATGGCGACTTGCACAGCTGTTGTTTACAAGCCGTGAAAGCTTTTTCAGCTCTCAAACTGCCGGTCAAATTGTGATTTATTTCTTCAAAACTTAAAATAATAAATATACAAAAAATAAGGATGGATGGAAGAACAAGAGGGGATGATAGTGGGGAAATGAAAAGGTGTAAATACGGTGAATGGCGATTTTCATTCCAACAATGTGTGGCTACGAAAATGGATTTAGTATAAAATCACTGCATACTCTCGCAGAATATGCTTCCGATATAGCGACATTTACAAAGTGTATCGATTACAGCACTAAACAATTAAATAAATTTACATTAAAATTAACAGAAGTGTTGTTTAAATGACAAAAAATATATTCAAGCCATGGGCATGATGGCCCTTCTTATGGCATGTATGATGTAATTGAAATTTATCAAATTCAAGTGTGTGTTTTATTTTTAAGTACATGTATATTTATTATTTGTCCTTTTATTTAATACACATTTAAATTAATAGAGCTCCTAGCCATTTCTGGTAGAGTTATTTTAAGGAGCTTGATTTGAGCTCCTCGTCTATGCCAGGGGAGCGATTAATAGCTCTTCACACATTTCTAGAAATAAAGGCCTGAAAAACACGCTTTCTACCTCTCATCTGCTTTGCTCGCAAGTTTCTCATAATACTCAGATTATTCTGAATACTAAATAACCAAACAATAAAATCAGGTTAGGTTTCAACATAAAATACTCATTTTTATGATTCTCAGACTATGTATGATTGCTACATATGCAAATCATTCTCTATATTCAACATTCTTTTTCTTGTTAGCTTACTTTTTATGTTTGTTTCACAACATTTTTTTCAACAAATATTTATGACAGCAGTCAAAGTGCTCATAGGAACTAAATGTGTTACAAGACAAAAAAAATTCTGAAGTAAACAACCGACAATCGACAAAGTTTCCAAATGTTGCACGACTTATAGACACAGTGTCTCTTCAACACAGACACAATCAATGTCATTATGTCAATCTGTGCATCTTGAATTTCAATCAAGTCCAAATTTATCTTCGTATACGGTCTGACATTTTGCGGCAAATATGGATTTCTGATTTACTTTTTCACCGGAATTCAAATTGTTGACGGGACCTAAATGTGTTAAGAAAACAATTATGGGAAAAAGCAAGGCACATTGTGTTTATACATACTCACGCACAAGACTGTTTTAATGATAGAAAAATGGGGTTACACGGTAGACTGGAAAAACAAGTCTTGAATGTGTCTATGTTGTCAAGGGAATGTAAATACAATTAACCCTAATAAAACTGAACAACATGCAATCTGTCTCTAAGAAATCAGGAAATTCATGGCTTGTTATAGATAAGAGGTATGGGCTCCAAATCACCCAACATCTGCAGATATTTTATACATGACTATGGACATATTGGTGCCTGTAACATCAATATGGACCAGCACTTAATTTAATTTTGGGTATATGTAAGTGAAATATTTTTAATTATATAAGAACACATGAGAAAACGAATTTTTAGAGAAAAACATGTATATGGATGCCCTTGGTTCATCATAATTCTTCATACTGAAACTGTTTTTACTCAATCTATTTGTGGGCCATATCTTATAAATGCATGAGCAGCTGGTATCTCACAGAATCTCCTTAGCGAGATTTTGAAATAAAATATTGCTTTAAGTGGTCCTTTAGTTTTTAAAGGTTACAGGAAAAGAAAATATAAGTAGCTTCATATACAGTTGTTATAACAAAACAAAGCGGAAAACACCGATGTAAAATTTTAATAAAGCACAAATAGTCAACGATACTCAAAACAACTTTCAAATAAAGCGTTTTTTTATGACCTCGAAAAACGATCAATCTGAACTGCCCTACTATGATGCTTACATACTTCGATAGCTTTGTTTCGACGTCGCGTCATGCTTTGTATCATCTGGTGTTTTGATTTTGTACATTGAACAAAAAAGTACAAAGCGACAACTAGTATGAAAGCAAGGTTGGATGACGTCTGTAAGTGTTCAGAGATTTTCGAGATCCACGGATATTAAACAATACATATAATAGTTTACTGGGTGTATATTCCAGGGTCTTATGAAACTCTTCGTACACTAACAAGCGTAATCTCACGCAGCCAGTTCAAAGAGATTGTTTTTGAGGTCGTCAAATACAGGATTGCGAGGCGGTATATTTGAAAGCGTTTATGAGCATCGTGCATAATTGGAATTTTATGTTGTTGTTTTTCACTCAGTTTTGTTATAACAAATTTATAAAAACTACTTGATATTTCTTTTCATGTAACCTTTAACTGTTAGAGTCATCACACTCAGCAAGATGCATCCAACTAGATGAACAGCTACATGCTAGCAAATTTAAATCCTGTCTACTTTTAGTGCCTTCGTTTACGACTCTAGAAGAGTGCCATTAGTAATGAAACACGCATTACACATAGAGTGACATATTTAGGTAAATGCTATTCTAATACAAACTTACGCTGTAAATACATACTCGCTTTACGCTAAGTATCGCTACAGGGGACAAGAGTTTTACAAGATCCATCCTTATGGAGCACTCTTTGCACATACTCATGTATTATCCATGAGGGGTAAGCTTTATCCAACACTATCATGTATTATTCATAGGGGGTATTCTTTTATCTAACACCCAAAAGCAAGGTTCTTGATCTGAGCCCTACTCATGCAACATTCACACCTGTCACTTTGTATTTGTTGAATGAAATTCAGAATGATTACATATATGTGTTTTGCCTAAAAGTGCATCTATTTGAGATTTTCTGAATAAATATATGTTTCATTTGTTTAGAATGTCATAAAGATATCCATTATAAATATCACACATATTGATCAATATTTATTATATCAACAAAAGTTGTTGTTATTGTGAAAAGTCCATGGTTAGAGCTTTAACAATGTCATAAATAAGTGAAAGAATTTCAGCTTGGAAGTGACAATCAGACAATCTATACAGAACTGCAAATCCAGATGAATGTGCATCTCCATAAGCCCCTTTGCAGTAGACTATGGCTACAGTGTGTGTGCACTGATTTTTTCCCCATTTCACTACTGAATTGTGTATATTTATTCAACTACACTCATTTTAAATGTCTATTTCTTGCTGTGTAAGATGATCAAAAGTTAGAACATCAAAATTGCTTCAAATGCATACAAGTTAAAAGTAGATTGATATATCTCGGTAAAAGAAACCCTGGTACAACACCTATTATTGCTAAGTACCACCATAGGGGATAGAAATACAGACATATACATCACAGCCACCATTTCATTATGCACAAGTCAAAGACACACTCTCCCACGGCAAGGTTTCTGACCTAGCTGCACACATATAACATTCAAGAATATGGATTTTCATTTCCAAAAGGTATCTTGAGATTTCCTGAAGGCTGGCAAAATACAGAAATATATACTTGATCCTTGATTTATTCAGCATACATGAAATGTAAATGGCAAAATTCATTTCTGAAAGCTTTCATCTTCAACCAAAATGAAAACTGACTATATCGACAAGATGTCATGACAGTATTTTTAAAAACTGAATTGTATATCATTATTTTTCCCATTCTTTACAAAATAAAGAAAAAATAATAAACCTCATGCTGTTTGGTCCAATTTTCCAAAAGTAAGTTTACACTTTAATATGAGAGATCACCTCTTAAGATACTTTAATTTCAAATTTCTGTTAAATTGGAACAACCGTTTTGATTTTACGAGCAATTTTGCATTTTCCATTTGCCTATACTTTACTGTGTACTTAATATTATGTTATGGTTACCATAATATTAATAATTTAATACATTTTCACTTATATCGTTTCAGCTGTAAAATTTCACACATGAGTAATGAGAAAAATATGAGGAATATTTTGATACCAAAATCTCAGAAAGTTTGAAAAATTGGACAGGGCTCCTTTAAGAATGTCTGCGATGGACCAAGAAATAATATTTGATTGAACTGATTTCTTTGAATATAATCTACTGTAAACTTTCAATATATAGATAGTGCACACCACACATTTGCCCAAAACATTTTCTTTCACAACAACCAGATCTACTTAGCTGATCAATGATAAAATGAAAGTAGCATTCATAATATTTTGTCACATCTTAACCCAAGGATAAAAAGGACAACACATTAAATTTTCGCTCAGTCTTGGCCATTTCTGTGTAAATTGTTGAGTTCTTTTCGTTTAAATATAGTTCCAAGCTTCACAAGTGTTTCTAAAAATGCTTAATCTAAATTAAATCTAAACTAATTCCTCCAATACCTTAATGCATATCCACAAAATCAGAAAAAGATTTTTAAGTACACATGATGTAAAACTTGCACAAGGTACAAACAAATCAAGACAGGTACATAGATGCAAATAGGTTCTCAAAAAACACACCTGATTCTAGATTTAGAACAATTATAGTGTTTTCATTTATTAAATTTCCCTGCGTACTGCATCGTTTAACTCGAGCGTAACGCGCGTGATCGTCAGCGCTTCAAAACCACTGGAATTAGGCCAATCACACGCTGTAAATAAGTGTGAATTTCACGCAAACCACCGTAGCAACAAGCGCCGTTCTCCAAAAAACCCGCGAACGGAGAAATTTAATTGTTAAAAATACTATAGATGTTAACGATGACTCACATGACTTGTAAATGAGACACGGGGCAAGCCACGTCCGTTCTTGTTATTTTATTCTCCAAGACAAACATAGATCAACTTTAACATTAACTAGATTAAGTGGTTCATCTACAGTATCTATTTATGTAAACTTTGGTCAATTACGTCTTAGTTAAAATGAGCTTAATTCTAGGTCTATCTAAACATGCAAAAAAGCAGTGTATTGTATGAATATGTCAGATAGATTTTTTCTTTAGAACTTCTGCAACATTTGTTATAGAATTTAACCACTTGTCTTTGATGCTTTATGTTAAATTTGAAAATAGCCTGGCACTCTTTACAGAACATGTATGTATCATTTTATCTATTATTTGTGACCCGCTAAATTGGATGGAAAAAATCTATATAGTACACATGATCTGAATCCTGTTACAAGGTATGAACAAACTACGACAGTTACAGAGATGCAAATAGGGTCTCCTAAAATCACAAGGAGTTTCTAGATTTAGAACAATTAGATGTTAACGATGACTCACATGACTTGTAAATTAGACATGAGACAAGCCACATCCATTCTTGTTATTTTATTCTCCAAGACAAACATAGATTGACTTTAACATGTAACTAGATTAAGTGGTTCATCTGAAGTATGTGTTTACTTAAACTTTGGTCAATTATGTCTTAGGTATAATGAGCTTAATTCTAGTCTATCTAAACATGGACAAAGCGGTGTATTGGATATTTTTGTCAGTTGGCTATTTTTCTTATAGCTTTATCAACATTTTCCAGCAAGATAGCTTGCCAGCAGAATATCACTGCTTTAGAATTTTTTGAATGAATAGAGTTCGAGCTATTATACATAGCAGATGAATTCACATCTTTCAGCTGTAGAAGAAATGTTTAAAGTATCGATTTCACATATAGCATTCTGTATATATATATATTACTTCTGATGTTATTCTACTCACACTCATCAAGACCCTAATGCATCAGGAAAACTATGGCATACTCCTCATGTCTAAAGTTATTTGCTCTATCAACACATCACAGGTGCGCGAGGTGCTTCTTTTACGAATATTCAATGACACTTGACCCAATTTCAAAACAAGACTTTTATTTTCTCGACACAATCTGCACAAATTGCTACAAGACATGTTGTTTGAAACACACTGCTATATACAAGGATTGTTTTCTAGTTAAATATACTGAGCAGAGATCAAATTCCTGTCAAGAATTTCAATAGAGGCTTCTCTGCTAAGTCAGATGTTACTTTTTCTTAGGCTAAATGCGTCACCCTTTTGATCATTGTATAGGTATATATCAATAAACCAAGGCAAAGCATTTTTTTTTCTTGATTTGTATTTCTTCATACTAAGTGATATTTTCTGCATTACCGTTGTTTGGTACAATAGCTTGATAAAGTTTAAATGATAACTTGTCCAAACATTTGAATACATATTCTCTGTCCATAGTAGTAAAAGCACAAAAAGAATGTCCCCACATACAGTGAAAAGAAACGAAAATACAATAAATGTAGAAAGCCAATATTTCAACAAGATATGACTTGTCTTTATCAAGGCAGAGATCAAAGTGAAATAAAGAGGATGCACAAATGCAAAAAGGAGACCACTGAGATCAAATAGTCAAAAATCAGTGGTCTCCTTTTTGCAGGTTTTCATTCAATAAACTTTCCCCCTATCTTGTCGCTCATTTGTTCTTTTACCACCTTTTGACCAGTTTGGCCTTCCATACCTATTTACATCTTGTATCCAAACCTTTTGACCAATTTGGCCTTCCATACCTGTTTACGTCTCAATTGTTTTCACACTTATTAACACTCTAATCAATGCTTTTCTTTTATTCTATTGCTATTTATGACCTCTCATAATTTATATTTACTCTTCTCTCTCTCTCTTTATTTCACTTTGATCTCTGCCTTGATAAAGACAAGTCATATCTTGTTGAAATATTGGCTTTCTACATTTATTGTATTTTCGTTTCTTTTCACTGTATGTGGGGACATTCTTTTTGTGCTTTTACTATTTTCTATTGCTGAATGTCTTTGTTGTATCATATTGATTGATCCATACAGTGAGTTCCTATACAGGACAGTTGAAGCTAACTTTTCTCTATAGCTTTTTCTGTCCATAGTAGTTAACTGAAAAATAATTAGGGATCTAAGAGGTCTCTGATCACCCGACCCACATTTGGTGTTTTCTAGAAAGCAAGCGGAATACATAATGTATGTTATCTTTTCATTTCTATGTTAATTTGCAATTTGAGCTGACATCAGGGCTCATGGCAACATGAGAACATAGTCAATATGGTTTAATGTGCATGAGCAACATAGATAGGTGATGATTTTTAAATTAGCTGTAACATAGTTTCATTGTTATTTTCACTTGCCTGTCTCACCCAAGTGTTTTGTCATTTGTTCTATATTTTATAGTTTGTTTCTGACTTGCCTATGGTCAGAAGAGAGCATGGTTGTTTTGGGTTTTGTTTTAACTTTATATTTGTCACAAAATATGGTCTAAAAACCTTTTAGCATGTTGTAACATATTTAAGTAAGTATTTTATAGCTTCCATCTAAACAGACACATCTGGTAGAAAATATATATCAACTTTTAATGAAAATGATACTTGATGGGACTACAGTTGTGCTTTTTTCTTCATTGAATTTTATTTTCTAATTTTAGCTCATCAACGATGCTTTTCTTGGCTTGAAAAATGAATAGAAATATGCAATTATACAAGTGATATGATTTATTTGCTCTAAAGGTTAAATCTGTGATGAGAAGTATCTAATGGCTTCAAAATGACATTCCTATTCAATTTGATGTCTCTTTCTAAGATGTGATCAAATGAATGTTGTGATATTAAACAAGGCATTTATTTCCCTTTGGTGTCTTTGTACAGCATATATTACAAGTGACACCTTGGTCACATAACCACCGGTTGCCGACCGGTGTCTGATAATGCAAATGGAAGCTGCAACGCCAGTATGACATTGACCCCGGTGAATGCTTGTGAGGTCTTGCGATGATTGCTTGTTGCATACTTCAAGGTTTAGAGAGTATATGGGGAAGAGGTCCAAAATGTAAAATCACATCTTACAATATACAAACACAATTGAAATCAAGCCCACTCTAAATATATGACTCAGTGTACAGTGCAACAGGCCTTATTTTTCCTAATTTTAAATGACTATGATATTAATATGTTACGCAGTACCTGTTTGATATTTAAAATACATATTAGCCAAGGGCATCCCCTTATATGCCAAAAATTTCAAGGTCATTGGTTTACTAGAAGCTGAGATAGCCTTTACATGAAAGCTTGTTTTGTATTGGTCAAAAGTAGGATATTGCTGGCAAGGCCAAATATTAAGCCAATCAGTGATGCGTTTATTGAATGTTTCAACTGAATGATCTAGTCATTTAAACGCACACTAATGATTTCGTATAATGAGTGTATGAATGGTTTTGTGAGCCATGCTAAACCATTGGGTAACTAATGGTGTAGAAAATACAATAGCTGTAAATTGCTAACAGAGTACTAGTGCCTTTTAAATTAGTCCATAATTAAGAAATATTAATTATAACTGATTTGTTGTTTTATTTCCAGACAAAATGTTACAGAAGTTATTTATAACCATAGTTTACATAGATTTATGATGAAATTTTGGTGCTTGACTTTGAATTTTCTGTTAAATTAGCAAAAATGTCAAAATGGTTTGCAAGTCAAAACACAATTAAACAGTAATTACGTTGTAACTTCAAAATTACGAAGTATTTCAAAAATCTGTCTGATGGATTTTTTAAACATGTTTTTCTTTATCCCTTAATACCAAAATTAGAAAATTTGATAAAACTCTGAACAAAATATAGGCCTTTCAAAATATGGTGATTTTTGCACATTTTTGGGTAAAAAAGGAGAAGTACGCAAAAAAATAAAAATCCGTCTAACAGAAATTTTCACCATGTAGTAACAAACTGTCTGAATGCACAATTTCCAAATGTATGTCAAGATTGTCAAAAATATAGATTTATAGATTTTCCTGGTTTTTGTTTAAAATATGCTAATTATATGCAAATGATGATATTCGAAATTAATTTTTAAACATAATTTACATCTTTTAAGTGTAATGTTAAAAATATTATGCAAGAAAAAGA
>JXSR01S001456.1:32444-54019 GCA_000969725.1 Ophiothrix spiculata
AAGTCCAAATTTATCTTCGTATACGGTCTGACATTTTGCGGCAAATATGGATTTCTGATTTGCTTTTCACCGGAATTCAAATTGTTGACGAGACCTAAATGTGTTGAGAAAACAATTATGGGAAAGAGCGAGGCATATTGTGTTTATACATACTCACGCACAAGAACTGCTTTAATGATAGAAAAATGGGGTTACATGGTAGACTGGAAAAACAAGTCTTGAATGTGTCTTTGTTGTCAAGGGAATGTAAATACAATTAACCCTAATACAACTGAACAATATGGCATCTTTCTCTATAAAATCGAGAAATTCATGGCATGTATAAGAGGTATGAGCTCCAAATCACCAAAAATCTGATGTTCTAACCCTTACCGTACTGAGCACTTCTCCGTTTAAAAACTATCTCCTCGGAAATCCGCAAGTTAAAAATGGTGGGTTTCCACCTGGGTTTGAAACCTGGGACCTCTCGCATCCCAACCCAACTATCACTATATCAAGCCACCATGCATGTGCTGCCATGGCACCAATTTCTTGACCAATTGCTAACTCCGGTCTATGACGAATTTGGACTTCGGCGATTTCCCTACCTATGTGGATTGTGATTTTTTGATGTTTGGTACGGTTAGGGTTAATCATGGCTATGGACATATTGGTGCCTGCAACATCAATATGGCCCAGCACTTTTGGCTTGGGTATATGCGAGTGAAATGTTTTTAGTTATATGAGAACACATGAGAAAACAAGTTTAGAGAAAAATATATGCCCTCAGTTCATCATAATTCTTCATTTTAAACTGTTTTAACTCAAATCTGATTTTGGACCATATCTTATATTATTGATTCAAGTGGCCTTTTACTTTTCTACTTGTTTTTAACTGTAAAGTCATCACACTCGACCGCCTCATCTGACTAGATGACCGGCTAAATCCTAGCAAGTTTAAATCCTGTCAACTTTTAGTGCCTTCGTTTATAAATCTAGAAGAGTGCCACTGGTAATGAAACAGGTATTACACATAGAGTGACATATTTAGGTAAATGCTGTTCTAATGCAAACTTACGCTGTAAATACATACTCGCTTTACGCTAAGTATCGCCACAGGGGACAAGAGTTTTACAAGACAGGTACAAGATCCATCCTTATATATAAAGCACTCTTTGCACATACTCATGTATTATCCATGAGGGGTAAGCTTTATCCAGCACTATCATGTATTATTCATAGTGGATATTATTTATCTAACACCCAAGAGCAAAGTTCTTGATCTGATCCCTACTCATGCAATGTTCAAGCCTGTCACTTTGTATTTCTTGAATGAAATATACAAAGATCACATATGGGTTTGTGCCTAAAAGTGTATCTATTTGAGATTTTCTGAATGAATATATTTCATTTGATTAGAATGTCATTAAGATATCCATTAAAATATTATACATATTGATCAATACTTATTATTTGACAAAAGTTGTTGTTATTGTGATAAGTCCATAAAAAGAGAAAGAAATTCAGCTTGGAAGTGACAATGGTGCATGATGGTTAGCAACAGAGCATCTATTAACCAATGACATGTCACAACATTGTTACTCTATATTAAATAAAAACATTGACAAATGAAAAAAATAAAATTTCTAATTCGATTTTTTGATTTTCAATTCAGCTCCAACTTTTAAGGTAGAATTAATGTTCTTATTTCAAGAGAGCCAATTTTGGATATATACCACAAGGTAAGTGTACCCTCTAAAACACAATGATATTTCATAATTAACCCAATAAAAATGCGTATTGAACAGGTTAAAAGTAGATTGATATATTTCAGTAAAAGAAACCCTGGTACAACACCTATTATTGCTAAGTACCACCATAGGGGACAGAGATACAGACATATACATCACAGCCACCATTTCATTATGCACAAGTCAAAGACACACTCTCCCACGGCAAGGTTTCTGACCTAGCCGTACACATATAACATTCAAGAATATGGATTTTCATTTCCAAAAGGTATCTTGAGATTTCCTGAAGGCTGGCAAAATAATGAAATATATACTTGATCCTTGATTTATTCAGCATACAAGAAATGTAAATGGTGAATTCATATCTGCAAGCTTTTATCTTCAACCAAAATGAAAACTGACTGAATCGACAAGCTGTCATGAAAGAAGTTTTAAAATCTGAATCATATAACATTATTTTCACATTCTTTACTCAAATAAAAAAGAAAAAATAATAAACCTCATGTCGCTTGCATTAAGAGTGTCTGCGATGGACCAAGAAATAATATTTGATTGAACTGCTTTCTTTCAATGTAATCTACTTTAACCTTTCAATATATAGTGCACACCATGCATTTGCCCTAAACATGTTCTTCACCACAAGACAACCAGATCTATTAGCTGATGATAAAATGAAAATTGCATTCATAATATTTATTATATTTTGTCAAATCTTAACCCACGGATAAAAAAGACAACACATTAAGTTATTTTCATTTAAATACATTTCCAAGCTTCACATGTGTTTCTAAAAATTCTCACTCTAAATTAAATCTAAGCTAATTTCTCAAAAACCTTAATGCATATGTACAGAATCAAACAAATTTTAAGCATACATGATGTAAACTTGCACAAGGTACAAACAAATCAAGACAGGTACAAATATGCAAATAGGTTCTCTTAAACATAAGGAGTGAAACCTGATTCTAGATTTAGAACAATTAGATGTTAACGATGACTCACATGACTTGTAAATTAGACATGGGACAAGCCACGTCCGTTCTTGTTATTTTATTCTCAAAGACAAACATAGATTGACTTTAACATGTAACTAGATTAAGTGGTTCATCTGAAGTATCTGTGTACTTAAACTTTGGTCAATTATGTCTTAGGTAAAAAAAGCTTAATTCTAGGTCTATCTAAACACGGACAAAGCGGTGTATTGGATATTTTTGTCAGGTGGATATTAAATTAATAGTTTTATCAACATTTGTAGCAAAGTAGCTTGCCAGCTGAATATCACCACTTTGATATGATTTTTGAATGAACAGATTTGAGTTATTATACATAGCAGATGAATTCACATCTGTCAACTGTAGAAGAAATAAGATGTTCAAAGTATCTATTTCACATATTCACTAAAGCATTCTGTATATATTACCTCTGCTGTTATTCTACTCACACTCATTAAGACCCTAATGCATCAGGAAAACTATGGCGTACTCCACATGTCTAAAGTTATTTGTTCTATCAACACATCACAGGTGCGCGAGGTGCTTCTTTTACGAATATTCAATGACACTTGACCCAATTTCAAAACAAGACTTTTATTTTCTCGACAAAGTCTACACAAATTGCTACAAGACATGTTGTGTGAAACACACTGGTATATACAACGATTGTTTTCTAGTTAAATATACTGAGCAGAGATCAAATTCCTGTCAAGAATTTCAATGGATCGAGGCATCTCTGTCAAGTCAGATGTGACTTTTTTGTCGGCTAAATGCATCACCCTTTGGATCTTTGTATAGATATGTATCAATAAACCAAGGCAAAACATTTCTTTTTCTTGATTTATATTTCTTGGTATTAAGTGATATTTCCCGCTAACTGGCACTACCGTTGTTTGATACAATAGCTTAATTAATTTCTACTGATAATTTCTCCAAACATTTAAAAACATTCTCTGTCCATAGTAGTTTACTGAAAAATAATTAGGGATCTAAGAGGTCTCTGATCACCCGACCCACATTTGGTGTTATCTAGAAAGCAAGCGGAATACATAATGTATGTTATCTTTTCATTTCTATGTTAATTTGCAATTTGAGCTGACATCAGGGCTCATGGCAACATGAGAACATAGTCAATATGGTTTATTGTGCATGAGCAAAATAGATAGGTGATGATTTTTAAATTAGCTGTAACATAGTTACATTGTTATTTTCACTTGCCTGTCTCACCCCATTGTTTTGTCATTTGTTCTATATTTTATAGTTGGTTTCTGACTTGCCTATGGTCAGAAGAGAGCATATGGTTGTTTGAGGTTATGTTTTTACTTTATATTTGTCACAAAATACGGTCTAAAACCCGTTTAGTATGTTGTAACATTTTAAGTATTTTATAGCTTCCATCTAAACAGAAAATCTGGTAGAAAATATATCAACTTTTGATGAAAATGATACTTAATGGGACTATAGTTGTGTTTTTTTCTTATTTGAATTTGATTTTATAAAATGTTTAGCTCATCAAAGATGCAAGTAAAAAAATCCAAATGTAATTTGAGTGAGAATTGTGTAACTACAAACAATTCTCTTTTACATTACTTAGGCTTGAAAAATAAAATGGAAATTATGCTATTATACAAGTGACATGATTTGTTAAGTCTATGATGAGAAGTATCTAATGGCTTCAAATTGATATTCCTAATCAATTTGATGTCTCTTTCTAAGATGTGATCTAATGTATGTGTGATGTTAAATGAGGCATTTCCTTTTGGCGTCTTTGTACAGCAAATATTACAAGTAAGTTAAGATGTCAGATCAGACAATTTGCCTATCATCAGTAGATATCTGAAAATATCTAAATGTGGTGCTATTGTAGAAAGCAAAATCAGCTTATATGTGACCCGTCATATCAAAAGGTACCTTAAGGGTCCCAAAATGAAATTTAATTTTTTTTTGTCTCATCTGAAAGATTATATTTAAAGCTTTAAAATGACACCTTACTTTTGGTTATTGGATGTCCAATTGCAAAGTTACATCCAAATTGGTAAAAGGCATCGGGCTGATTCAGAAAACTATAGTTCTGAGAAAATTGAGTTCAAAGTTTCTGTACTAGTAAAACTTGAATAAAGAAAGGATTTTCATCTCGGTTTTTAAAACATTTGTCTTATGTTTTGGATGTTGGAACCCAATAAATATGATAGAATACACTTCAAAGATAACATTTCTAATGAAATTTGACCTTGGACATGATTATGACTATGGTCAGCTTCAATGGTCCATATCTCTTAATATAAGGTACCTTTCGATATGACGGGTCACATATGAGAATAGCTAACTAAAAATTACAAACTAAATGGGTCTCTTGCTCTTGCTTTCTATGTACACGAAAGAGATACACTAAAATCACATGAGTTCATGTATTTATTTAATGCACTTATCATTAATTCTTTATTTTATGATTTCACATGTGTTTTTCTTTTTCTTGAATCTAAAAGTTTCAATTTTGTCAAATTAAAAATATTGAAAATTGTGTTCGGTAAATCTTGAAAATATAACCGGGCTTCTTCACTCATGTTGCATAAATACCAACACTGGTTGCCTGGGGTATTTCACTCTTATCACTAATGGATATATAACAGTGACTGAGCACATTCCTGTAAGGTGGTTCAGAAGCAATGAAAACAATGTTTTGGAAACATCAAGAACTTATTGAATTATCTACATATGAACCTTGGGCCGTTAACATTGGATCAATCAGCCACCATTCATTGAGGACAAAGAAGGGTTTCTCCCCAAAAAAATATAGAAATCGAAACAAGTGAGTTTTATATATAACCTGCATAATGGCGCGATCCAAACTAATAAGATTATTTCTACTATTATGCAAACAACTGCGAGGTCATTATCAGGTATCAATGACTTCTTATAATGATCCGCGTATGTGATGTCATTAGCGCTGAATGCGTTTTCTCATAAAGTGTCAATCAAGCATGTGTATGCACCCAACACATGGGTGCGTTTATCATATTACGTGATGATTGTCATGCCTGGACTGAACGAAAATCTTTCATAGGGATAAGTACCCCTGTAAGTAATAAATAAATTTAATAAAGTATTTCTTCATAAAATTACACATAAAATACATTAAAAATGTCTAAAGAACGGTCATTACTGACATTAATAACTTTGCACCATCTATTTTACGGTCATTGCGTGAATTCTTGGGTAATTGTTTTGGACCTTGGTATTTTTCTTCGGGATCTGCACTCCTTCAGAAACAATAACCTCAGAATTCACATAATGACCTAAAAAAGATGGTGCGCAGTTATTATTGTCTACAAATCCAGTGCATTAAATATCTTGAAAGTACATGTTTTTCTTATGCAGTGTTAAGAACTGGGTGCTGAATAAGCTGTTAAGTTTGGAGCTTGCATATACAAACAGGTGTCTGTTGGTTGATAAGACAAATCCACTCCAAGTCTACATCGGATAGTATAGTAAAACCGCCATTCCACCCCTCCAGACATGTCAAAGTAAAATCAAGAACAAGATATTCCATGTTCCATTTCCATAGGCCAGCCATCAACAGTAAATCAATGTAAGGGTTGCGTTACTTTATCCATTTACCTTAAAACAAAGCTAACGGGACTAGTGTATTTAAATAACTAACCATGATAATAGTGGAGTAAGCAAGCTGCATATTCACAACATCCTGAATTTGCCTACAAGTGCTATTTTAAGTTCAAAAGATGGGTAACTTTGCCCCCTTTTTTGAAATTAAGTCAACATGCAGGAGGAAACCACATCCAGCGTTTGTCTACTTCACTATTGTTATATAAAACACAGTGTTTTTATTCCCTTGTAACAATTTTCTCTCATTTGTAAAAACAATTTACAGGAAATGCAAAATGCTATGAATATAAATCTCAGCTTTACTCCTTTGCTGTTTGTTTAGTGGGCTTGTATGTACAGGGTGTCCAAAAATTAACTACCCATTTATAAATGCTTATAGCTTTTAAACCAGGATTCGCATGGCAACTATAGACATATGTATTGATAGAGGAAACTTGTATAATTCTATTGGTACCAAACGTTATGCAATCAGTAAACTTCTAAGATAGCAAGAAGGTCTGAAAGTTCAAAGTGGTTGAGCCAATATACCATACAGTGTTGATACTCTTCTGCCACTTCACTATGATGACATGACACCTCATACAGCTAAAACGTTTAGAATGGCTTTATTAATTAACTTTTTCATAAACAATTATATTGCTTAAGACAAAGAAACCCTAGCCCTTTCGCTTCGATGATTTAAGTCCGCTCAATTACTTTTTTGAGTTATCTGAAGGACAGTACATCCCGACACCATGGACTATTCCTGACCTGATACAGAACATCACCAGTGGAAACAGGAAGATCAAGAAGAACGCATGCACAAACGTCCAGAGCTTTGTCGTTAGAGTAAAATAATTTTTTGAAATCTGCAAGGAGGCCATCTAGAACATATTCTGAAATACTAGGCAGCTTAATCTGGATAAGAAGGAGGTAATTTGATATGTCCCTGTGAGTGTAACTTTGAATGTGTAATAAGGGGTAATGCTGTTGTGTACCATATAAATATGAGCATAAAGCGAGAGTTACGCTTTGACAAATTAAAAACATTTTAATGAGCATTATGTAATTATTAAGACAAAACCACAATCAAAAATCTTTGAATTAACATTGTAAAAGCTGTTTCGCTGAATTGGTCATTAAAATGATCATGAATGATTCTCCTGTCTTCAAAGATTGATCCCTCCTCTACATGTGACCCGCACATTTGTTTTTCTTCTCAGTATGAAAGTAGGCTTTTTACGTTGGACGCAATTTAAGTTGAAAATGCTTTTCAAAAATGGCAATTATATCATGTTTGGTACCAAATTAATTCTACAAGTTTCCTCTATCAATGAATATGTCTATGGTTGCCATGCGAATCCTGGTTTTAAAGTTATAAGCATTTAAAAATGGGTAGTTAATTTTTAGACACCCTGTATATACTAGCCATGGAAGTGTCTATGTATTTTTGTATCTTTATATCCTGTTTTACGGTGCCGAGGAGAATACTGGATAGTCTGATGCTTTATTGAGATGATGACTATGATGATAAAAATGGTGATAACAATGATGATTAAAACAGGAAGCTAACATATTGAAGATTCAACCAAAAATCTTACAAACAATGCAAAATGTGACAACATTGATCGAGAAAAATATATGTAGCTGTGAAACATGTGAAACAAAAGTTCACTTAAACCATGTCTAACTTTAAATCTGGTCTAACTCTTAAACCTCTTTCGTGCACACTAAAGTGTCTGTCTTATCATAAGTCAATTAGCATAAAGTCATTTACACTTATTATAAATATGAGTTGTCATTTACAAATCACAATAATTTATTGAGGGAGAAGTCATTCATCATGAAATTTGATGAGTCTATGGCATCAACTATTTCTACAAAATTCATTTAAGAAATGAATCCGTTATCAGTTGATTGATCTGTGCCATTATGTGTTGCTCCCATTCATGACGAAAACAATCACAGTATTTATTACCCATGACTACTTGAATATTCATGAACGCTAAATCATAAGTATACAAGCAGCATATAACTACCTCATTTTACTCCAATGTACATGGAACTTCAAAGACACTTGAAATGAATCCCTTTATTGAAGCCCTGGCAGCCATTTGTGACTTTATGTCATATCCAGTATTTCCTCTGAACGAACGCTTCACTGACAGAAAGCCCCAGATATTCCATCAGGCATATATCATTTACAGAAAGCACATTTAGATATGTGAATACAGTCTTATTCTATTTTCTAAACAAGATTGTTTCTTTTTATTCTTTCTACAAGAACCACCCAGTTCTTGATTATTCCTCAACCTAGGTTCTCATTTTCCTGCTACCATTTTCGAGTGCTCTTGAAATTCTGATATTTTGATATTTGATTTCCCACGTATATCTTATTCATATACTTGACGATCATATAATAGATCGAAAAATCATTTTCCCCCAGAAATGTAGCTATATATGTCATGTCACTGTTGTTTTTGTTTTAGGTGAAGTTCAAGCATCTCGCCCTACATTCTGTAACTAATTCTACTTGAATTATATTTGTATTGATGATTATATCAAATTTCTCCTTCTTAAAGTATTAGATATAAAGCACCATTCTACAGAAATCTGCAGTTGATGGAAGAAAGGGATTGAATACTTGTGAGCTTTTTAACGATAGTACCATTTCTGTTTTATAAACTTACATCCTTCCAATACCTATATGTATTAAATTTTGAATTAGTATTTAATTTTGATCTATTTGTAAGGATCTTATATTTGTGAAATTAAATATCTAGAAAATGTTAAAAAGCTATCTTTAGAAGCCAATCCAGTGACATTTGCACATTTACAAATTTAAACCTCCCTTAAACATGGACATTCTTCAAATTTCATACATAAAACTAGTACTTAAACAGTAATCCTGATGAAAAATACGATGTAGTATTCAAGAACTGGAAGTAAATGAATGACAAGGATTAAGATTGCTTATTATTTTGCAAATATAAGCAAAAGTAAGACACCAACACAACAACTTGATCCAAGATAATCTTGTGATGATACTTTGATGCCACCTCAGCCTACATATTAATCCTCCTGCAAAGACTGATACATATTGGATATGCCCTACTTCCATCATGTGAGTGAAAGAAATGGCTGCCCCAAGGTATATTTATTTAACACCTTATCACTAAAATGTAAAAAAAAATCCTTCAAACTTTCCCTGCCATCTGTCAGGCGCTCTTAAAATAGTTCTTCAGGTGACAAAATCATCATTTCAAGAACACTGACCAAAGACTGGAGATTATACAGTATGGAATTAAAATTTATGAAAAATGGCAGCTATTGCAGATACAATTTTCTTGCACACACATGACAAATTATCTATCTTGATTCTGCCCTTTTTTTAGTCTTCTCCTAAATCCATAATTATAACATTACCTCTATGCAATGAATTTAAATAAACAACAAATAATGAGCACAAGACTTGATATAAGTCTTAACTTTGGCACAAATTTCCAATAACTCTAAGCTTGTTATAATAAAAGATTGAATTCATCATTTTTGTGTCGACACAATTATTTTTAAATATACATATTAGTCAAACATACATAATGAAGAGAAAAATAATTGAGATCTTTAAATATTTAAACCAATCAATGAAGTGCACACAAATCTTTCTTTCAGAAAGTTTATATCTATAATTTGATCAGCTGATACAAAACCAAAATGAATCATCAGCAACTCAACAACATCTAAAATTCTATACTTGTGACATGATTGTTCCCATGAATAACAGATCATTTGGCGCCCTACTTTATTGAAATCAGTCATTCATAATAGATGGGAACATTTGATCTGAATACATCTTTTTTTCCTCAATCCTCAATTTGGGAGATTATTACACAGTGTTATTAGCTACGAATATTCCACAAGGGACACACATCATTCCCATCTCACGATGAGTGCACTTCAAAATCCTTATGACTTGCCAACTTGAAATTGATACAGAAATTTCAGTTTTAAAGTTTCAGGAACTTCTTCAGGGACAGTGGTGAATTAATTAATGCTACGCTACAGTGATAATGTTCACCCCGAAGACATATCTGTGCTGAAGAACACATTTTTGATTGGCTAATTATTTTTTAATGACCATGAAGAGAAGAGTGCAGTAACAGATTACCAAATGGAGACATTTTTCATGAAGCCGAAAAGCCTAGAGTGTACCAGGTTATGCCACTTTCATACTCGTGTAGGTTTGCTTTGTTGCTGCATGACAGTTTTTTTCAAGAAGTTGTCACTTCCGGTTGTTGCTGAGATAACTAATATCGACAAACTTTACAACTTGATTCAAGTAAAAAAAAAAAAATCCCATTTCTTTTTTGAACAGGGCTACACTATACTGTAATATTGCTTTGAGGTGATTACTACACCTATACATAGCGACTCTGTTACCTAATTCCAAGCAATGGTAAGACTGTATACAGGAAAATTAAAACCATGCCCAATTTCAATACCCAATATTTTAAGAGTCAGGGGGCTTAGACTTCTAGGCAACACATATTTACAAACACAAGAAGAGCATCAACCAGATTTTAATAATTCAAATATATAGCTTATTTGCAGTTACTCATGGTAATTTTTAATTTTTTTGAAAGGATTCATGCAAAATTCTGACGAATCTCATGCATGTACCTGTGCATAATACATTTAATGTCACAAGTCAACAACACCCTAATCTTATCACAATCTGAGCAATAATCGATCAAACTGATAAATGTCTACCATTTCTAGGTGAAATGAATCAACAATGCTCAACCCGTCAATCCATTATTTATCAACAGACTGTGTGATATCATGATATAGTAATGGGTTTTGATAACATTGATTAAGAGAATGTGCAACATTGCGTTCTATGACATTTAAATGTCTCAACAAATCATACATATGAAGATGGTATGATTGAATTGCATAGGGCTAATGAAGGACATTTTGAGCATATTTTGAAGTGAGCCTTAATACTGCAGACTTGTTAGATTATATAAGATTTAAGGGGTTTTCTCACTGATGCAAAATCTCTATTTATTTTCTTAAAAATCCAGCATTTTGTAGATTTATTTGTGTTGAGAACAAATCTAAAATAAAAACAATAGATCACCATGCTCATTTTGAAGATACAAGATATTTCAGCAAGTACATATTTTCCCAAATATTTACTTAATTTACCACACAAAGTATAGGGAAAGCTCAAAAAGGTGATCATTATATGCTTGTAAAATAGTAAATGCTCCATTGATTTTTTTTTTAAATTTACATATGTTAAAGCATATTTTGTGTACTTGAGTTTTTCCTACAAAATATAAACAATTTACCTCAGTTCTGAATCATATCAAGCAACAAACAGAATGCTCTTTCTGGTTTTGGTCAGTTTGCTGGATTTGATCGGTAAAAGGTTTAACTTCAGAGGTAGTAATTGATATATTTTGCAATGAGTACAAATACTAAAGAGGGTAATGTGGCCTTTGTTTTAACTATGTGGGAAAAGAATCAACGTTCCATAACAGCAATGTTACGAGGCTGATTCTGTATTGGCAAATCACAAACACAGCATTCAAAAGAGTGTTAGCAAATTTTAACAGTTTTCAAAGTGCAGTGTTCAAAGTATCTGGTTCAGAAAGAAAGGTTTTAATAAATTGAGGTGGAAACAGAAATACAGACTTTAAAAAGTTCCATGCCCATAAAGCAAAACAAAGTCCAGAAATCTTTGAAGAAAAGAAAAATAGTTTTTGATCCCTTCCATCATGCATTTCTTGCAACATTCTTTTAATCATGCCTAATACCTGATGATAGAGACTGTTCTACTATTTGAGATAGGGGTGAACTAGTAGCACTAGGAGATTCTATTATCCAAGAGGGAGGATCAGGCTCTTCTTGCGAGATGATATCAGCATAGCTCAGATTAACACATGTACAGTCAAATGAGATGAGACTTGCTGGGGAATTAACTGAAAAAAGTGGATTATTGAATGGATTAACTGTCTTGGAACAAAATTGTTCAGAAAATATAAAACACTAAGTCTTAATCTTGCGATGGGGTACCAGCCAGATAGAATTAGCACAAAATTCACTGTTCATTAGAATATTATTTTATATCAAACATTTGATGAATAGGCGATACTTTAACCACGTTGGAAGATTAAAGGTGGTTTCAGAGTGGGTCTCGCAATGTACCTTGTAGCAGCAGCAGAAGACCAAGCATTTGCAATTTTAAGTTGTGTCGTAATGCAGCACAACACATTTACAGATTGCCGCGATGGTCTGTCGCAAGGAAAGTTGAATTTAATCCAACTCAAAACGACATGTTGTTGTGACTATTACAAGGTGATCGAAATATTGGCTTATCGTGCTTGCTACAAATTGTCCGTGTGTGACAAGGTCAAATTTACGCACTTGAAATTTTAAACGTCACGCTGGTCGTACTACTCACACTCTGAAACCAGCTTCAGTTAGATTGGCAAAGATGGCTTCCTTGTTATCTTCGTACCAGGTAAACAAACAAAACATGAGTGATATTGTATCAACATCATGGTCTTAATTAAAGTAATGACATGTTCCACGTTTACCATGCTTAGTTGCATTCAAATTACATAGAATATGTAAAAATACATTACAATAATAAGAGAACAAAATTGCTAAGAGACAGCACTCTGAACAATTTAAATGAAAGGAGACAATATTGCACTGTAGAACATCACGTACACAATGGTTAATGAAAATTGAAAAATTACAGTATCATGTTCATACACAGACCAAGCTTCTTTGGGTCTTACATTACAGTTTTGCATGGGAATCTTGCAACATGAACATGATAATCAAGCTTGCTGCTAAACATAAAAAACAAGCTTCAATGAGGTGATTACTACACCTATACATAGCGACTCTGTTACCTAATTCCAAGCAATGGTAAGACTGTATACAGGAAAATTAAAACCATGCCCAATTTATTACATTATTACACACTTTTAAGTGTGTAATAATGTAAAAATTCAAACAATTCAAATTGTAGGCCGTAGCTTAATCAACGCCAGTATTACAACATTGATACAATTATACAAACATCCAACCCAATCCCCCGCAATGAAGATAAAGTGTCTTGCCCAAGGACACAACACATTGACATGAGTGGGGCTCGAACTCACAACCTATGGATTACGAGATGGGCGCATTATCCACTCGGCCCAAGTGTTCCTCGATATATACAGTTCACCTCCACCAAATCCGACACACTCAATGATGATACTATCATGCCAGATCATTGCACAATGATGACAACAATGACATTTATTTCACATAACCTGAAGGATTAACACATGTTAACATGGGATACAACTTCAAGAACAGAAAACTCGAAATCAAAATAACAATTAAGGCTGATGTAGATCAACCCAGGGTCAACCCATTACTTTTGAAAAATTTTTGCTCTGTTACCCAGCTACTAAAAATTGAATCCATATTATGAAAGTATACATTATATAGTAAAATATTTACATATTGATTACAATGTTGTAGTTTCAACCAAAAATGTATGATTTTAGACCTGGGGCCTAAGAACATACTTTTTTGGTTCAATGTTTCTGAAAAGCATTAATAGGATTTATTATTTAATACTAATTTAAGAACCTTAAAACAAATGCTCAGAGTAGGTTTCCTTAAATGTTGGAATTTGTTTCCTTAATATGTGAAATATTGCCAGAAGTGGTCAAAAGTCAATTGTTACCTATCAGGAATATTTCAAAAATTAAGATAAAAGTGCAAATCTTTACTCTTTCCCTTGCGGGGCCAAGACTTAATATAAAACCTAAGTCAGGATTTGAACCTAGAATCTCCTGTTTAACAATCACAATAAGATGAAAATCTTAAAACCTTACCATTTTTTTACATTCTCAAAAAGTAAAACAGTTGAAATATTCACTTAAGGAAATTATAGATAGGCTTTACAGAAATGTTGGTAGCAAAAACATAATTTTTATCCAATGGATCAAAGTCACATATTTTAGTCAAAAAAAATCACAAGCAGCATGCAATTCTGCTTCTAAAAATGCAAATTTTATAGTGATTAATTTTTAATTGCTGAGTTATAGATCATTTTCCCCAAAAAATGATGAGTTGACACCAGCCTGAAATCAACAAACCCTACCATAAGCTATACTTATTTACAAATTCTATACACTTACCTCTTGGAAGCTCTGCATGCATTATCTGCTCCGCTCCACTCGGAACCGGCCGTCGATTTTCCACCAACGCTTTGGTGAGCTCATCTTCCGGTGTATTCCCATTGGATGTGGCAAGACCTTTGGTGCCGTCAGCACCTATTGCTGATAATGTTCTAAAATGAGTACTTGCATCGAGCCTCATTGCACTGAGTTCGTAAGTAATACGGCTAAAATTGCTACTTTGTTCGTCACATTTGCGTTCCAATTCTTTGACTTTGCCTTCTAATTTTGATACAGATTCATGGTGGTATTTCTTTGCTTCCATTTGCATCTGAAAAAAATAAAAATGTATGAATATAAGATGATGCTTCTACTGACAAATATTCTTGGGATTTTGTTTTATTTACAAGTAGATTACAATTTTGTTATTCACAGAGGGGCGGAGAAGATTTAGTACAGTTTTTGCTACTGGAATTGTGTACCCGTACATTTTATTTCACCAACAAACTGTGCCAACTTTGCTAGCCACATACACTGACATATTCTAATTACAAAAGTCCTAAAGTGTCTGACATGTACTTAAAGGACCTGGCACAAAAATCAGTAAATAGTGACATATATTATTAAGGCAGTCATTCCAATGGCATTAACACTGTGATTTTTAAACTTTCTTGGTTAATGAATTATCTTTTAGAGAAGAAAAGATAAGATTTATTGTTTTGCCTGTCATCTATCATCTCATAATGGATGGACATACATTATTTTGAGTAATGGATGTCCCCAAAACTCATTCTTAGTCGAAATTTGAGAAATTTTAAAGGTGTAGGTTCCGATCACATTCTCATCCCCCTGGGCTCAATCGGAAGTAGTATATTTTTTGATATCATATCAAAGCCCATATTTTTCTGATTCTAAATCCAAAATTTCACCTCCAAATTCTTTATACTTTCGGTGATATAGCATAAAATGAAAAATTATTAGTATACCTATTTTCTATTTCTTTTGTATTTTCATAACAGCCTCATCCCCTGGTTTGCATACCTTCTTTTGCCTCTCCAGAGAAAACAAGAAGCAAGCGGAGGTTTAAATTTCAAAAAATGCATTTCAGAGGTCAAGGTCAATCAGTTAAAAGTAGATTACACACATCTTAGATAGGAACCTACACCTTTAAGATAAAGAATGAAGTCAATTATTTGCCAAAAACAAGAGACATCATCATTGTAAAAATGTACACACCTATTCAAACATAAAGCATTTCAATTCAATTAAAGACTTGCGCGTCAGATGTGTGCGTACATCTACACTGCGCCACAATTTTCAACGCGCAGGCCCACTGAGCATAACGCCGATGCGCTGTCATATATGGATATATATGTATCATAATGGATAGCCAATTATTCTCTATAGGAAGTGAATTCACACTCATTGACTAAGAATTCCACATAAATCCTGCCTCTTAATACTCACCTCCTGCAACCTCCTGATCTCCTCCTGCTTATCCCGCAGACCTCTGATGGCAGCTTCATGCTCCCGCTCCAACTGACGACGCTTTTCTGCTGCGTCCTGCATCAGCTGTTCAAATAAAAAAAAAAGACACAATACATTGATAAATTTAAAATAAATAAAAGCAAATATGGATTGCAGACCAAATGTACATACAGTGCCATTGCCAAAAATTGAGCTTGGACTCATTGGTGCAACACGAGAGAAGTATCGCTGAGCTAACCCACATCCTGAATTTTCACAATTTCAAAGTGTGTTAAAGATTTTTCTCAGAATCACAAGGGTATTGCTATTATCAACAGCTTCAGTACAAATGCTACTTAAACTGTATTGAAATACACCACAGATGATCATTTGCATTGTCTTAATATATCTCGACCACTTAAGCAAATCAACAACTTTATAGAAAACATCTTTTACCCATTCTGATTTAAAGTCAGTTTCTCTTTAAAAGATTTGGAGAGATTAAGTACCAAGAGTGACAGTCATTAAATCCCAATGCAACTCCCTGAACCTGTGTTCATTCCTTATTTCCCTAAACTGAACACATTACATTCCATGTTTGTATGTCAAGAGGTCTCACCAGCCAAGGTTTGATGAATACCATTAACATGCGGTTTTACACAGCACAGGTAAACACCAATGACACAGTATTTGAGTCATGGATCTTACACATTGCAGTCAACTGTAAGCAACTGTGACAAGTCACAAAGAACTTAAACAAACTAACAAATTTATCACCAAATCGCTATACGCTACATATTCAAAGTAAAACTTAAATTCCCTTTTTTCTATTGAATAAAGATATTCCTCTTCAAAAGTCTCAAATATTTCATCCCTGTATTCTGAAACTGAATCTCATGCCCAAGAGAATCCACATAAAGGACCTTGGTTTCTCTCCTGATGTGTCTTATTACTTGGTGGCAGCTTATCAAATGTAATTGACCCGACTCCCAAGATTTCAATAACCAAACCGTGGCTGAATAAGTATTAGTTTACAATCTCACAGTTAAAATTATTAGAAATACAACTGCCTAAAGATGATATATGAATGTTAAAAGCCCTGTGATAAAGACCTAACACCTTTTGAACACTATTTTGAAAGTCAAATCCTCTCAAGACAGTGTCTGCAATGCCAGTCATTAAATCATTAAATGAGCTTTCTTAACCATTCCTTATTACTGAACACATAATGCTTGTAAGTCAAGAGTGTCTCCTATAGTATCCCATTATGTCTGCAATTTTGAAGACTTTTTTGTTGATGAAACCACAACTACTTTGACAAATCACAAAACATTAACAATCACATTAACAGCCTATCATGTAAGCTATATACATAAAGAAAGAAACTGCAATTGTTCTGTTGACTGGAGGATGTTCCTCGACTGAAGCCACAAATACCTGATCTTTACATCCTGAAATTGATTCAGCATGCTCAAGAGAATCTATAGAAGACTTTGGTATCAGTCGTGATGTATCTCATTACATGGCTGCACATGGCTGTGACTTATCAAATGTACTTAACAAGGCAGTAAACCTGACTCCAAGAATACTTCAAGATTTTAACCAATCTCAACTAATTCAGCAAATAAAAAGACTTTTACTGACAACACCTTTTGAACACTCTGTTTTACAGTCACATTACGCCTCATAGAAAGCTACTGTAATGTCAGTCATTAAATATACTAATGAAGCTTCCTGAATCTATTCGCTGTTCTTAAACTGAACGCAATACATTTAATGCTTGTAAGTCAAGAGTATCTTATTACTATACAATTTTATGTCTGTAGCTGACTGCAATGTACCCAATGAATATTTTGAGGACTTCATTATTGATAAAACCGTGCTTACTTTGACAAGTCACAAACCATTACAAAAGCTTACAATTAACCACTTATTCTTCAAGCTACCTACATGTACACATGAAAGGAGAGAAAGTGTGCATTTTTGTCTATTGAATTAAGATGTTCCTGTTTTTAGCTACAAATAATTGATCCTTACATCCTGAAATTGAATCCGCATGCTCAAGAGAATCTATATAGAGAGCCTAGATTTCTGTCCTCTTGTATTCCATTACATGGCTGTGACTTATCAAATGTACTTGACATGGCAGTACACCTGACTCCCAGTATAATTCATGCAAGATTTTTACAACCAATCTCAACTAATTCAGCAAATACAAGCACCTTTACAGAAACACTTTTTTGAATACTCTGTTTTACAATCAAATTCTATCTTATACAAAACATTGCCAGTTATTAAATCCTAATGAAGCTTCCTGAATCCATTTGCTATTTTCTTAAACTGAACACATTACATTTAATGCTTGTAAGTCAAAAGTATCTTATTACTATACAATTATATGTCTGTAGCTGATTGTTAAGTACCCAATGAACATTTTGAAGCCTTCATTGATAAAACCGCGCCTACTTTGACAAGTCACAAACCACTACAACAGCTTACAATTAACCACTTATTCTGCAAAGCTACCTATATGTGATGACTCACCCCGAAAAGGGGGACTTTGCGACAGAACACTTTTCGAGAAACTGGTGAAAATAGGCAGCAAAAAATAAAAGAAAATGATAAAAAATTTCAGCAGATTTTCTGTTGTAAAATGTGATTGCCTTGATCAATTTCAACAAATAAGGTGTCATTTTAAAGCTTAGAAAATGTTATAACAGATGAAATGATAAAATCAAAATTGATATCATCTGCAAAGTCCCCCCCCCCCTTTCGGGGTGAGCCATCACATATGTACACATGCAAGGAGAGAAAGTGTGCATTTTGTCTATTGAATCAAGATGTTCCTGTTTTTAGCCACAAATACTTGATCCTTGCATCCTGAAATTGAATCCGCATGCTCAAGAGAATCTATAAAGAGAGCCTAGATTTTTGTCCTATTGTATTCCATTACATGGCTGTGCCTTATCAAATGTACTTGACATGGCAGTAGACCTGATTCTCAGAATACTTCATGTAAGATTTTAATAACCTAACCCTGGCCGGGTGAGTGTAAGTATTCAGAATTATTGGAAACGCAACTGCCTGAAGATGACATATGAATGTTAAAAGCTATATGATAGAGAGCTTTTATTTGACTACTATTACAACCTTCAATGAACTGTAGGGTTATTTGATTTTGTGATATAAAATGAACAATGTGCAAGTTGTCAAAAATCAATTGTGGCAAATTACGACCTTTGCATGTATTTTCCCTTGTAGAGCAAAATGAAGTTTGCTGCATTTATGGCTGTATTTAGCCATGAATATATTTTGTATTTCAATCTGCCAATTATTAATGATTAATATAATGTTTTTTTCTTTTCGACAAAGTGTACTCAGACTGCCAGATGTGGAATTATAACATAAAGAACTGTAGATACTTCTGATGTTCACTTTGATATATTTCACAACCTTGGTATAAAGTACCAACACTGTTAACAAAGCTCTCTACAGTGATATATTTTAATGGCAAATAGATTTAAATCAGATTTAAACCAAATTCAAATGAGATTTGGAAAAATATTAAATTATCTTACATCAAATTCTTCTTAGACACTTCCAAAATACATCAGGAAAAAAGCTTAATTCATTTATCCATTAAATGCATTTCCCCTGCGCCAATGGTAACTTCCACAATTTTAAAAGCCACACTCATGGGCATTAATTGAGAGATTTGGAAATAGTCCTGGCATATTTTATTACATGGTTTTAGTTTACCTACGTGGCCTGCTGGTAGACATGACTGCCATCATATTTCAACTTGAATTTTAAAGGGACTCACCTAGATTCTCCAGCTTCTTTTCTAACTATACAATTCTATATAATTGTGTTGTTCTTCTGTGAATATGAATTCTATTGCCTTGGGTAACTTAAAGTTGATCTTTTTAAATGGTAAATCCACCTGTTCATGTAATCGAAGTCAGAATTGGAAAGAGTAGAGTATTCTACCTCTGGTTGTTCCCAACCCCTTTTTGGCCACTCAAGACTTAAAAATCCACATTTACTGCTGTTATAGTTTAAAACCTCTACCAGTCATCATCAATTGATGGATTGAAGTAATGTTAATGTTTCTACTTATAAAGTGGCTCTTTTTCACTCTCGAGTATCAATAATCTTACTTGCTAAATATAATCTTAATAGAACGAAAAAGGGAATTAACATTGTAGTATCTTAAAAAGTGGCAAATCATCAATTCTATAAAACACTGTAAGACTCAGATTTCAGAAAGTGATCTAGAAGGCTTTAATCAAACTTATATATATTAGCGGAAACCTCTTCAAATGATAACACCTACTTGCATAACAACAGCCATTTATCAAGGGATATAATTTTACAAACCATCGTAAAAGCAGATTACAAGTAACTCTTCAGGAATGACTATGACAGCAAGTATTCCCACTGGTCCAATCACATCAGTGCTATGTAAGCAAGAGTCAGTCCCTTGATAATAAGCAACTCCCAAGGTCCTTATATTATGCTGCTAACATTCAATAAATGCGGTTAGCTATTCTTCACTTGATTACCTGATTTGGTGCAAATAAATTTACTCCTGAATGCACACCAATTAGTGCTTATGATTTCTTACACGAACAACTTACATCTAAGGGTATGCATTTTTATTAAGATCTAACAAACACCTTACATGTTAAGGGTACATATATTCTCAAGATTTGTATTTTATCGTTTCAGCTCTGACATAATTATACCAGACTTGCCGTGTTTCATAATCTGTAAAGTACTATGTGCAATGCGTCATTTAAATTATCATTTTTTAAAGAAATGTGGCAAATCATCAATACTAGAAACAAAGCAGATATTTTAGAATATGACCTGGGACCCTTATATCAAACTTGTAACATCAGCAGTAACCTCACCAAATGATTAGAACAGCTTAAATAAAGACAGCCATTTATCCAGGGATATGATTTTACAAACCATCTTATCATCTTAAAAGCAGATTACAAGTAAATCTCCAGAATGACTTCCTAAGCCAAACAAATCATCTTAACATGACTGAATTCAGCAGCATCACTTAAGAAAACAGCAGCATTCCCACTGGTCCAATCACATCAGCGCTATGTAAGCAAGAGTCAGCCCCTTGATACTAAACAACTCCCAAGGTCCTTACATATTATGCTGCCAACATTCAATAAATACAGTTAGCCTTAATTCACTTGATTACCCTATTGGGTACGAATCAATTTTCTACTGAATGCACATCAATTAGTGCTTATAATTTCTGAAAAGAACTTCCTTAAATCTAAGTGTACATCTTTGATATCAATTTGTGTTATATCTTTTCAATTTTGTATGTGTATATTGTATAATATAAATGTTGTCAATCATAAACATAGAAAATGTGGAATGCAATATTTTCAAATACAACAATGTTCGATCTTTTAAAATATTTCTGGAAGGTGAATTAGACGATGTTGGAAACACTGAATGCAGATTCTGATTAATAATGAATGATACTCTCAAATATGATGCAGAGCAAAGAATATAAAAAGTTCTCCATGTATAGAGACTGTTTTTCCTTTATA